>PVHX01014539.1:0-50088 GCA_004024805.1 Geosciurus inauris | reverse complement strand
AAAGTATACAATTCAATGACATTTAGTATATTTACACAGTTATGGGACAATTAGTTTTAGAGTATTTTTGTCACCCCCACAGGAAACCTCAGACCTATCAGCAGTGACTTCTCCTTCTGCAAACTATCTTCCCTAGGAAATCACTAATCTACTTTCTCTGTATGTAAATCTGTCTAATCTGTGTATTTCATACACGTCCATATGGTTTTGCAGGACCTCATGGATGCTAAGCATATTTCATACACATTAAATCACATCATATATGATCTTTTGTGACTGACTTCTTTCAGTTAAACTGTATTGAAGTTTTATCTATGTTATAGCATTTCTCAGAACTTTATTCCACTGAATGATATTCCATTGTACTGGATGTATCACATCTTATTTATAAGTTCATCAGTTCAAAGGATATTTGGCTTGTTCTCTCTTTTTGGCTATTATGAATAAAATTGCCATGAACATTCATGGACAATTTTTATTTGAATATGTTTTCAATTCTGTTGGCTATGGAGTTGCCAAATTATATGGTAACTCTACGTTTAACTTTTGGAGGAATCAACAATTTATTTTTCATAGCAGCTGCACCATTTCATATTCCCACCAGCATGGTACAAAGCTTCCAATTCCTCCACATCTTCACCAACACTTGTTATTTTCTGTTTCTTATTTTTTAGTTTTTTTTCATTACAGCTATCCTAGTTGATGTAAAGTGGTGACTAATTGGGGTTTTGAGTTGAATTTTTCTAATGGCTAGTGATGTTGAGCATCTTTTTATGAGCTTACTGGCCACTTGTAAATCTTCTTTGGAAAAATGTCTATTCAGATTCTTGCCTTTTTTTTTTTTTCTTGGTACTGGAGATTGAACTCAGGGGCACTTGACCACTGAGCCACATTCCCAACCCTATTTTGTGTTTTATGTAGAGACAGGGTCTCACTGAGTTGCTTAGTGCCTCATCATTGCTGAGGCTGGCTTTGAACTCGTGATCCTCCTGTCTCAGCCTCCCTAAGTGCTGGGATTGCAGGCTTGCTCCACTGCGCCCGCTAGATTCTTGCCCATTTTTTATTTTTTATTCTTTGGTGCTGGGGATTGAATCCAGGGCCTTGTGCATGCCAGGCGAGTACTCTACCAACTGAGCTATATCCTCAGCCTCTCATCTTTGCTATCTTTTTATTATTGAATTAGAAGAGTTCACTAATATATATTTATATAATATATATACATATATATATATGTGTGGTAACAAGTGCCTTATCAGATATATGAGTTGAAAATATTTTCTTCTGCTTTATGAGTTGTGTTTTTACTTTCTTGAAGTAGTAGAATTTTTTTAAAAAAATTTAAGAAAGTCTAATTTATCAATTTTTTTCCAGCTAATATCTTCGAATTCTCTTTTCCAATTGTATGTTTAGGTTTCTTTTTTTCCTCTTGGAGGCAAAAAGTTATCCTTGACTGCTTATCCTAGTTATCCTTGACTGCTTCTTTATATTTGAGAAAAACCATACAGTTCTGATGGGAAGTCCATCAGTTGGTGGTATCACTGCAGGGCAGAACCTCCCCATCTTTTGTGCATCGAGGCCTGCATAGAAAATGACATCAGTGGTGCAGTGCACTGTGGGTGAACTGGTAGAGATTAGGGGTATCTGTAATGGTTAAAAAAATTACATTTTTTCCCATGAAATAATTATAAGGCAAGTAAAATCAAACAATTAGTAAGGATGTTTAATTAAATAAATTCTTTGAATTCTCCCCCAAAAAAAAAACTTTTCAAAAATTTTAATGAGAAATTTGAGCTTTATTCCACCAATCTAACAGGTATAGTAAAAACTCATTGCATGCAATTTGAAGAGATTAACTCTTCAAATTCTTTAAGCTTTGTTTGCATAGGCAAGAAGAAAATATCAGAAGAGATTCTTCATTTTTTTTCTAACAGAGACTCTTTCATTTATCATAATTCAGATAATTGGATTTATTAAAACTGTGTCAAGTATACACTCTTTAAATCTGAGTTCTTCCTTAATTTATTCACAAATACAATGATGACTTTTCTTGGGATTATACAAATGAATTTTGAATCCAATCTATCATTTTCATGACAAATATTTCCAAAATCTTATGAAGCTTTTCTTAACTTATCCAAAAATGTTGCTATTAGTCTTTAAAAAACTTTATTATTCAAATTGTAACACTGACTTAACATCCTATTAAAACATTTAAACTTTTTTTTCACAGTTCAGTTTTTCCTTTGAATCTGAAACTATTGTCAGTCAGCATTAATAAATGTTCATTATGTCCTTAACAATTTTCTACTAAATTCATTGTAGTGGTCAAAATGTTTGTTAAGCTGGCACAGTGGCACATGTCTGTAATCTCAGTGACTCCAGAGGCTGAAGCAGGAGAATCACAAGTTCAAGGACAACCTCAGCAACTTAGCAAAACTCTGTTTCAAAATTTAAAAAAAAAAAAAAGCAGGGCATGGTGGCACAGGCCTGTAATCCCAGGGGCTCAGGAAGCTGAGGAAGGAGGATTGTGAGTTGAAAGCCAGCCTCAGGAAAAGCAAGGTGCTAAGCAACTCAGTGCTACCCTGTTTCTATATAAAATACAAAATAGGGCTGGGGATGTGTCTCAGTGGTCAAATGCCCTAGTTCAGTCTCCAATAAGCCCCCCAAAAATAAATAAGTAAAATAAAATAAAGGGACTGGAGGTGTTGCTCAGTGGTAGAGAGTCTCTGAGTTCAATAACCAGTACCATAAAAAACAACAAATATTTCTCCATGATTTATATGATGTAATACATTGATCCCAGGGTTTTCAGAATGAACTCTGATGTCAATAAAAGCCTTTACATCTTTCTTAGTTTCTTGAATCTGGGGATTGAACCCTGAGCCTCATACATACTTGACAGGTGCTCCACCACTGAGATACATCCCAGTCCTTCTTGAATCTTTAATATACAAATTTATACAGTTTCCATAATATTGCATTTGTTTCAAAATTCTCATTTACCACTTCAAGTATTTCATTACTAGTTACTTGTTTCGATAATTTATCAAAGAAAGGTACTTTTTAGTTTTATCGAGGATTCTAACTAATGACACTAACTAATCCTAGATCCAATCAGTTTGCAAAGAAAAAAATTGAACTTACTAATCTGTGTTTGTACTATCTCTTTGTTATCTGGCAGTTCAAAGCATCTGCTTTACTACTTATAATGCAGCAGAATGCTTCCTAGTATCTTCGTTTCATTGACCTAAACACTGAGTGGCAATTTCCATAAGGGCTTGTAAAATGAGCAAGTCTGTAAATATGTGAGGTATTTAAGCTTTAGTAATTAATTACAAGACCTTGTAACCATATTTGAGTTCTAATACTATTACATATAAAACATAAAATAACTCATAAAGGGAGCTTGCAACAGTGTGGTATGGGTAAAAGAACAGACAAAGAAATCAATGGAATATAATAAAGAGTCTAGAATAAACCCATACTTGTGTCAAATTATTTTCAACCTAGGGTCCATAGTAATACAATGGATAAGGACAGTCTCTTTTTTTTTTTTTTCTAAATATTTATTTATTTTTTTAGTTGTAGGTGACAGAATATCTTTATTTTATTTTTATGTGGTGCTGAGGATCGAACCCAGTGCCTCACGCGTGCTAGGCGAGCACACTACCACTGTGCCACAACCCCAGCCCCAGGACAGTCTCTTAAACAAATTGTGTTGGAGCAACTAGATATACATATAGATGATAAAAACGAATTTTCCCTTCTTTCTCTTTTTTCCCCCTCTTTCTTTTCTCTTCTTTTTCTTTTCCTTTTTTTTTTTTTTGATATTAGGGATTGAACCCAGGGGCACTTAACCACTGAGCCACATCTCCAGCCTTTTTTATATTTTTTGTATTTTATTTTGGTATAGGGTCCCACTAAGTTGCTTAGAGCCTCACTAAGTTACTGAGGCTGGCTTTGAACTTGTGATCCTCCTATTTTAGCCTCCTGAGCTGCTGGGATTACACGCAGAATTTTGACTTCTGTTTCATATTATACATATAAATAAGTTCAACATAGATCCTAAGCCTAAACATAAAAGCCAAAATGATAAAGCTTCTAGAACAAAAGGATAGGAGAATATTTTTGCAGTTATAGGGTAGGCAAAGGTGTCAAAACACAGAAAGCATTAACCATAAAAAATTAAGAGTTAGCAAATAGAATTTTGTCAAAGTTTAAAAATTCTTTTGGAAATATACCAATAAGAAAATGAAAAATCGGGGCTGGGATTGTAGCTCAGTGGTAGAGTGCTTGCCTGGCATGCGTGAGGCCCTGGGTTCGATCCTCAGCACCACATACAAAGCAATAAAATAAAAACATTGTGTCCATCTACAACTAAAAAAATATTTTAAAAAGAAAATGAAAAACCAACGTGTAGACTAGGACAAATTATTTGTAATTCATGTATGTATCAAAGAACTTTTTTTTTTTAGTACTGAGGATTGAACTCAGGGGTACTCGACCACTGAGCCACATCCCCAGCCCTGTTTTGTGTTTTTATGTAGAGACAGGGTCTCACTGAGTTGCTTAGCGCCTCGCCATTGCTGAGGCTGGCTTTGAACTAGCGATTCTCCTGTCTCAGCTTCCCAAAGTGCTGGGATTACAGGCGTGCGCTACCGCGCCCAGCTACTTCGGTGGTTTTTGATAACTTCCTTGCTATTTGGTGTTCCAGGCTGCCCTAGCCATGGAGTCAGCCATTTCTTCAAGGAATTCTAATTTCTTACAGTGGAAAATGATATTTTAAGATCACAAGCAGGTATCACTCTGCTTAGTGTGCTGGGACTTCAGTCTTCCTTCTCTAAGCCTGGTCCCCAGGCATTCAAAAATCAGTCTGGATCTACATCACTGGCATTTAGGCCTTCAGATGCTATCACCAGTTTTCCTGGATCTCCAGCTTGCAGACAACAGACATGTTATTTCTTAGACTGCACAACTGAATTTGCCAATACCTCAAAAGCTCCTTCAAGAAATACATATGTGCATGTGTGTGTACTATTAACAGGGGGTATATATTGGTTCAGTTCTTTGGAGAACCTATCTCTTTATAGTGCTAGGACTTGAACCCAGGGCTTTACACATGCTAGGCAAGTGTTTAACCACAGAATTACAACCCCAGCCTTCACTCATTTTTAAAATGAGCAAAGGACTTGAGCAGACACTTTTTAAAAGGCCAATAATGGGGCTGGGGTTGTAACTCAGTGGTAGAGCACTTGCCTGCCATGTGTGAGGCACTGGGTTCCATCCTCAGCACCACATAAAAATAAATAAATAAGTCAAAGGTATTGTGTACATCCACAACTAATCAAAAATTTAAATTAAAAAAAGGCCAAAATCACATGAAAATATTTGCAACATCAAGAGTCATCAGCAAAATGCAAATTAAAGTCATGAGATACCAACATCACTTCCCAACAGAATGACTAAAAATTAAATGAAAAAGACTAACAATACTAAACAAGGAACAAGACGAGCTCTTGTACATTGGCAGTGAGACTATAAAATTTCAATCCCTTTTGAAAACTATTAGTTTAAAAGTTAAAAATGCTTTTACCTTATGATTTGCTGGGAGCAATTCTGTTGCTATGAATTTATTCAAGAGAAATGAAAACATATCCACAAAAAGACCTGCATAAGAATATTCATAGGGGCTGGGGTTGTGGCTCAGTGGTAGAGCACTTGCCTAGCATGTGTGAAGCACTGGGTTCGATTCTCAGCACCGCATATAAATAAATAAAATAAAGGTGCATCAACAACTAATAAAAAAATTTAAAAAAGAATATTCATGGTAATTTATTCATCATACCTAAAAACAATGAATAGACAGATGTCCATTAGCAGAATAGCTAAAAATGCCATGATATGTTCATACAATGGGTATTTTTTGTCAATAAAAATGGGTATTATTTGGCAACAGAAGGAACAAACCACTTACATACAACTGTATAAACAAATCACAAAAACAGTGAGTGAAAGAAGCCAGACACCAAAGAGTACACAGCAGATGATATTGTTTGTATGAAGATTTATCATGGGCAAAGCTAATTTTTTTGTATAATGTAAATTATACAATCAAGAACTTGTGGTGAAAAAAAAAAAGTACTTGCAATCAAGAAGTTCAAATTTCTCTCTTTTAATAGTGGGGATTGAACCCAGGGGTACTTTACCACTGAGTTATATCCCCAGTCCTTCTTTTCCTTTTTTTTTTTAATATATATTTTTTAGTTGTAGGTGGACACAATACCTTTTTTTTTTTTTTTTTAAATGTGGTGCTGAGGATCAAACCCAGTGCCTCACACATGCTAGGCAAGCACTCTACCACTGAGCTACAACTCCAGCTCCTCTTCCGTTTTCAGACATGATCTTGTTAAGCTGTTGAGGGTCTTCCTTAGTTACTGAGGCTGGCCTCACACATGAGATCCTCCTGCTTCAGCCTCCCCATTCGCTGAGATTACAGGTATGTGTGTACCACTGGGCCTGGCTCAATTGTTTTATTTTTTAACCTAGATGGATGTTTGTCATATGATGCCAGCAATTGACTACCCTCATTGCTTCATTTGACTCAAAACTTATGCAGAGAATTACAATATAGAAATATAGTTATAAAATAATCCTCTATGGGTTAAATCTTTTTAGGAGAGGAAAATATAGTATTTGTTTATGAATGTTAACTTTTTAGCTTTAATTAAATATTATATTGCAAAAATACATCAAATTAAACGTAAGTAATTGAGGAGGCCATAGACCTCAAATTGAAAAGCTGAAGAAGCTCCTATTTACAGTAATCAAAAGTAAGTTGCAAAGTGAGGTTGTAAAGAGGTGGTGTCTGGGAGGGGAGGTGGGCTGGATGATGACTGATGGTCCTTGCAGACCACTAAAGAGAGTTTTGAGTTGTACCTATTTTTCTACATGTTTTTTTGTTGTAGATGGACACATACCTTTTTTTTAAAAAAATATTTATTTTTTAGTTGTAGGTGGACAGAGTATCTTTATTTTATTTTTGTGGTGCTGAGGATGGAACCCAGTGCCTCAGGCATGCTAGGGAAGCACTCTAACCCTGAACCACAACCCCAGCCCTCATTCACTTTCTCTACTGTCCCTATTTCTTAGAGTCACGGTTACTGATTTAGTTTGATGTATCCAGTTGGCCAAAGTTTAGTCACATGCAAATGCTCTAGATACAAGGTTAGGCACAGAAGTATCTGGGGCTTTCAGCTTCTGTTGTATTTGGTGGGCTCATCTAAAAGTGAATTTCCTACACAAAAGCAGGTCTTGATGTCAGGCAGCTGAACAACTGAAAAGATGACACATGTCCAGAACCAGGAAGAAAAAGTGGTCTGCTAGGTTGAGTTATTGATCCCCCTCTATATCTATCACCTTTGCAATGTAACTTTGCAATCTCCTGCAGTAAAAGTAGTGCATTTCCTTATTCTTTGACTTGTGCATTGGCCACATGACTTACTTTTCCTAAGAGAACTTAGTAGATATAATTGCAAGTAGAGGCTTGAAATGCATTTGGGTGGTTAGACTTGGTGTTGTGTTTCTGTCATTGCTATGACAGGAACATGTGGTGTCTTGCCCACTCATCCAGAGGCTGAGACAGGTGGAGCAGTCCCACACACCTGCAGCGTGAAACAGACCTGTCTCAACCACCACAATGTTGATCAGCCAACCCCAGAGCTGTGCTGTAAATGAGAGCCTTGCTAAGAGCAGCAAGGCCACCCTAGCTGTCTTATGAACTAAATAATGCTTATCAGTGTATGCTGGAGTTTATGATTAGTCATTATGCAGCTATTATGCTCCAACAGCTGACTAGATACAGATGATTTTCAGAGAAGCATGACAAAGGTGATGAAAAAAAATGGCAAATGAGATTTAATTATGGAAACAAGGAGTATTCTGGAGTGTGGATGACGAATCTAAAGGGATCTTTTTGTAACAAATTCTACTGTGAGGACTGACCATTTGGCTTCCACATGCATGGATGTGTTCAAAATTCTCTTTATATTTATATATTGTTTCATGACTTCCAAAGCACTTTCAAAAACCTAATCATGCATCCAGTTTTGCTGTCATCTCATCCAAAAAAGCTTTGCCCAGGGCCCTTCTTCTGTGATCTCACTCCATGACTACCTTCATCAGATTTTACCCTTATGAGAACACAAGCATCTCTGCATGCGGTCTTCTTTCCCACCAGACTGAGAGCTCATTCTTGTATCCACATTACACTTTGCCTGGCTCAATAGCTGAGCCTCCTCTAAGTCAGATCATGTCATTTTCTTTCCAAAATCTCCAATGGTTCCCCTATCCCACCATGAGTAAAAGCGAAATTTTCCTTACAATTGTATATAACGTCGTAAATCATATTGCCCCTGCATATATCTTACTGCTGTTTTTGCTCACACTGGCCTCCCTGGGATGCCTTAAATTTAAAAAGTCCAAAAATTATCTTTGTCTAGAATTTTTTTTGCGGGGGGGAGGGTATTGAGGATTGAACCCAGGGGTGCTTAAACACTGAGCCACAACCCTGGCTTTTTTATATTTAATTTTGAGACAGGGTCTCACTAAGTTGCTTAAGGCCTTGCCAAATTGCTGAGGCTGAATTGAACTTGCAGTCCTCCTGCCTCTGGGATTATAGGTGGATGCCACCACTCCTGGCTCTTGTCTAGAATATTTTTGCTGTAAAAATCTTTAGGGATCACTCTTTCTAATCTCTGCTCAAGTGTCATATTAAACGCAGCCTTCCCTGACCAACCTATTTAAAATGTCTTTTCTCCATTACATGTGTCATTATCTGTCATACGTGTTTTTATTTATATCTTCCTGACAAAATGAGGAAGAGAATTGTTTGTCCACTATTGTATCCCCAGGACCTGCAATTTCTGTAACATAGCTCCTAAATGTTGAGTGCTGAAATGAAAGAATAAAAGTTCCTTAGATTGAATATGAAGTTAAAGTGGATGACACACATATTGACGGATTAGAGCTCCAGTTACTCTCATTCCAATAATTTAGTTTCCTTATGAAATGCCAAAGTAGATGGCATAATCCCATCTTGTAGAGAGGGGAATTATGCAGAAATGAATTAGAGAATGGAAGACAGTTGTGCTCAACTCACAGTATGTTTACTTGTCACTGAAGGAATGAAAGCAAACTTTAAAGGCACAAAGATAGAACCATATAACCATACTAGGTAAGAGATTTTCTTAAAAAACAAAGTGCTTTTACCTATCAACTTTGAAAAGATTCTACAATGTTTATGCTTAATTGTGATAGGACTATAAGATTTAGGGACTTTCATACATTCCTGGTAGAAGGATAAACTGTACTGTTCCTAGAGAATAGTTTAGTCATATGTACTGGTACATTCAAGAGTCTTAAAAATGTTCACTTCATGACTCAGTTAATTTCATTTTAACATTTTAAAATGGAGATGATGAATCAACTTATAAAGATTACATTCTTAGTAACACAACATTAGAATAAGTCAAAGGTAAATGGTGGATACTTTTTCTTTTTTATAAAGACCTGGGGGCCTTGCTATGTTGCTTAGGTTGGCCTCAAACTCCTGAAGTATCTGGGACTATAGATGTGCACACTACACTCATCTTTTAATTTTCTAGATATTTTAAAGATATAAGAATTCCTCATTGTTTTCCAAAATATTTTTAAAACACGTAAAATGTTCATACTATGAACAGTGTGCATAAACATAGTTGATAATATCAACATAAAACAGGTACATTTAAAATTACATATCCATATCCTATTGGTTCTGTTTCTCTAGAAAACCCTCTCTGACTGATATAGAAACCAAGGTGTGCCATGCATGGTGGTCATGCCTGTAATTCCAGCAGCTTGGGAGGCTGACAGGATCGTGAGTTCAAAGCCAGCCTCAGCAAAAAGCTAGGTGCTAAGCAATTCAGTGAGACCCTGTCTCTAAAATACAAAATAGGGCTGGGGATGTGGCTCAGTGGTCAAGTGCCTCTGAGTTCAATCTCCCGTACCAAAAAAAAAAAAAAGAAATCAAGGTGCATGGAACCAAGTGTGGTGGTGCACACCTGTAATCCTAGCAACTCAGGAGGCTGAGGCAGGAGGATTCCAAGTTCAAAGACAGCCTCAGCAATTTAGCAAGACTCTGTCTCAAAAAATAAAAAACCCAAACCAAGTTGTAGGGTGCAGTATGTATAGATCATGTACAGGAGTAAAAGGAAAAAAAAAAAAAAAAACAACCAAATTCAGATTCAGATTGTTATTTTCATTGAGGACAAATTACTGCTCTCTTCACAATGGAAGCTCAACCTATTACCTATTCTCCTCAAAATATTTCACATTGAAATTCAGCGCTAGGGGCTGGGATTGTAGCTCAGTGGTACAGTGCTTACCTCGCATGCGTGAGGCACTGGGTTCAATCCTCAGCACCACATAAAAATAAATAAGATATTGTGTTCATTTACAACTAAAAATATTAAAAAAAAATTCAGGGCTAGTCATTATTATGGGCAAGGTAGGCTCTCAGTTGTTTACAGTAATGTTTAAGCCTAGGTAATATATGTTCATTGCCTTTACTTGGTTACCAATCCTCCTGCCCTGCTACTCCCAAGCTTTTAAACAAGACTGTAGCAGGGCGCAGTGGGGCACGCCGCTAAATCCCCACACTTTGGGAGAATCGCGAGTTCAAAGCCAGCCTTAGCCAAGGTGAGGTGCTAAGCAACTCAGTGAGACCCTGTCTCCACAAAAAACACAAGATAGGGCTGGGGATGTGGTTCAGTGGTCGAGTGCCTGAGTTCAATCCCTGGCACCAAAAAATAAAACAACAAGATTGTTATACTGTCCAGGAGATAACCATAAACTTAGGATATCTCTCAGTTCAAAAGAGATACATTGGTTTTTGTTTGCAATGGAAAGATATTTTGCTATCAGGGTTACTGGAGTTTGTCTTTCAACACTTGCTGACTCTGGCTGATGCTGCCATATTGGATAAAGAGCTATCTATAAACGAGGTTCAGGTAGGATAGGAACTGTGGACCATATTAAGCAGATCTAGATTTTATAAAAACAAAACATATTTTTGGTTTTGCATGCTCCATATGGTCTGTCAAAACTACTTGATACTGCCTTTATGATGTGGAAAGTCTATACAATATATTAGTGAATGGGCACAACTGTGTTTAAAAAAAAAAAATTAAACACAAGACACCGGCCAGATCTGGTTAACAGGGTATCAGATCTGGTTAACAGGGTATCGCTTGCCCAGCCAAGAACCTAAAATCTGTTGAGGCAAGGTGAACTGTTACCCTTCCCAGATAAATGCATGTTTCAGATGTTACTGTTACAAAAGTGAAAATAGTTCTACATTATTAGGTACATGCCAAGTGCTAGGGACCATATCTGTCCCAATAAGGTAACCTGATCTGAATCATTGGCCATGTTTAAATTCACTACTTAGGATACCCATGTTTTATCCACTGACCAAACTGGTGAGCTTAATGCAAAGGAAATCATTGTGCCTTCATCTTTCAAGTATTTACTGGAACTACCACTGACAATCCCTTGGGGATGTGATTTTTATATACTATATATTCTAACTTACAAAGGGTTAGGTCCTGATAATCTCATAAGGTGAGAGTATCATGAAGTGAAAAATGTAGTTAATATATTTAACCTACAAAGTGCCTACTAGAGTATTGTTTACCTTTTTCACAGGCTGACTGGGAGTCCGTGGTACACTACTACTGCTGGACAGCATTGTTCAGAGTATCATACGGCATATAGCTAGCTACTGAAAGCATATGATTTTCACACCAAGAATCATGTAAATTGAGAGTCGTATTTTATCAGGAGCAGAGGCCTGGATGATTTTAATTTGGTCCTTATCCCAAAGTTAAAGGATTGACCTAACTGTTGAACATGCTCACAGAATTATTAAAACCACAGTAGTTTCAATGTTGTCAAAGTTACTATTCATCATCTAGTTCCTGTAAGCACCCACTGTCTTTTGACAGTGATGTCCTTGGTTCCCATGAATTCATTCAACTACAAGCCAATAGTCAGTATTTCTGGGTAAGTTTGGATATCTTTCTCCAACCCTGAAGTAGGTCAAGTGGCTGCAGAATGCTTTGGCAAAGCTAGATTCTTATTACATACATGTGGTCCTTTTAGGTTTCTGACTTCCTTCAAAGGGCTTATGCCTAGGAATCTCTACTGTGCCAGGCCTATGTTCATAACCGTTCTGGCTATACAATTAATACTTAACTTTATTCCCATGAATCTAGTATTTAACAGCTTCAAATATTTATCAGATCACTTCACACACTAATTGTAATCAACCCTGCTTACACTGGTTTAAGTCATCACCTGATCTGCATTAACCTGAGATCTCATTTCACTTTCATCTTAAGTCAGTAAAACTCTCTTGAAATAATAGGATTCTTGATTTTGTGAATTGATTACTCTAGTAAAAAGGGAATGTTTTGGGTACTGTTAAGGTAAGGGCAATGGGTGGAATGTACATGGAGCAAATCCAGCAATCTCATTACCCTAAGTCTTAGAATCCTTTTCTCGACATCATACCAGATGCATTTTAGCCTTCTCAAGTCATCTGGCAGACTATCATTAAGTCCAGGCTTAAAAGTCTAAACCACAATTAAAAAACCATATGGCCTGCTAAAGCAAAATTGGTGTGCATGCTAAAACCAATAAACCTTAATCCATCTTCCAAATTCACCCCCCAAAGATCTATTATTTTAATAATATAAATAAAATCCAACTACTTCTGGATGAAATTGTCCTATTCAAAACTTACAATTCTTCCCTTGGGCCTTAGAGCTGAAGTCCTCGAAATGAAAAGGGTTGAGAACTGTTTTGCGTGACTGAAGCATACATTTCTTATTATAAAGAAAAATTAACATACCAGAGGGCTTGGGGCTCTCTGGGGATTTAACGTGTGCTTTACCACTGAACCACAGCTCCAATTTTTATTTTTTGAGACAGGGTTCTCACTAAGCTGATGAGAAGCTCGTCAAATTGCCAAGGCTGGCTTTGAACTTGTCTCTGAGCCATTGGAATTACAGGTGTGCCATCATGCCCTAAGGCCTCCAGATTTTTAGAGTAATAATGTGCTTTCTTGAGACCCTAGTGATTGTTATATTTTAATTCAGCAAACCTTCAACTAATTTGGTTTTAGTCTCAGCCCTGCAGCTTTAAAAAACACCCAGTGCTGGCACTGCCATGAAAGCCCTGGCTGGGTTCCTCTACCTTGAGGCAAGACTTCATGCTAGGTGTGGCAGTGCATGCCTGTAATCCCACTGACTTGGGAAGCTAAGGCAGGAGGATCAAAAGTCCAAAGCCAGTGGTCGAGTATCCCATGAGCTCATATGCCAGCAACCCTCCCACCCCGCAAAAAGTCCAAAGCCATCCTCAGCAACTTAGTGAGAATGCTAACGCCATCAACTGAGGAGGATAAGGCAAGGAGAAATCTCGAGACCAGACAGCAACTCCTGCCCTCAATATAAAGGACTGGACTGGAGATGTGACTCAGTGGAAAAGGCCAATCCCCAGCACTCCATCACCCCCAAAATGGAGTGAAAGAGCTTAAAAAAAAAAAAAAAAATCAAAGTAGGAGACCAGGTTATGTCATATATTCTTAGAAGCTAGAACTCCCACATCATTACCATTAACCTTCCAATTGCTTTCTATTCTAGAAGTCAATACAATACTCAGATGTAATTTCCCTACTTTGGGTGATATGGCAATTTTGTGTAAGTTGGCTAGGGAGAAAAAGCAGGCTGGGAATAGTTTAACAGATGCAGTACCTTTCAAGAATGCTGTTCCAGAGCATTTTGGGGGGGGCAGGAGGTACCAAGGGTTGCACTCAGGGAACTTGCCCACTGAGCCACATCCCCAACCCTATTTTGCATTTTATTTAGAGACAGGGTCTCACTTAAGTTGCTTAGAACCTCAATTTTGCTGAGGTTGGCTTTAGACTCACAATCCTGACTCAGCCTCCTCAGCTGCTGGGATTTCAGGCATGTGGCCACCACACCCAGTCATTCCAGAATTCTTTAAAACAGATAGGCAGTAAGAAGTTACAAATTATAGTACTGTTGGAGACAGGCTTGTAGCTTGTTTGCAGCAACTAGATATTTAAACTACCCTAACCAACTTTGTCAACTCCATAGTGAATCCACAGGGTTTGCATATCCTTGTATTTTAGGTGAAAAGGTCATTCTTTAAACTACAGATAAAGCCAATTGAGGCATTCAAAATTAGTAGAAATCTTTATATTGTAGCAATCCTATGACTTACTCTACCCAAACTAAAAGCACTTACCATTACCTAGATAGCCAAACTGTAATGGTTCAATATATTCAGATTTGCATTAACATGCCACTATATTTGCAGCTGGGCATTATTTATGCCTAGTTTATGTACATTTTCACGTGCACATATATACCATTGTCACAAATCCTACAAAACCCCCCAATATTCTGAAATCAAAACCACCAGAGGATTAAACATCCTTAGGGTACCTTTAAGGGAGGGGGAGTACACAGATTTTGAGGATATGGAGTGATGACAAGGTGGTGTATTACAATGGGTAAGAACATTGGCTTTGCAGGTTGACCCAAGCTTAACTCAATTTTTAGTGTTTTAATCCTGGAATAAACCTAGTGGTTATTTATTACACTGTAGATGATGGTAGTCAATGTCATTTTGGTTTTTGATGTAGGTCTTGCTGTTGGGTGCCGGCTGGGTACAAATTCACAAGCCTCCCACCTCAGCCTACAGAGTAACTGGGTTTACAGGCATGCACCACTGTGCTTGGCTCATTTAAAAATATGATCCCTCTTAAGTTGGGCACGGTGGCACATGCCTGTAATCCCAGCAGCTTGGGAGGCTGAGGCAGGAGAATTGAGAGTTCAAAGTTGGCCTCAGCAATGGCTAGACATTAAGCAACTCAGTGAGACTGTTTCTAAATAAAACAAAATAGGGATGGGGATGTGGCTCAGTGGTCGGTACCCTGAGTGCAATATCTGGCACCAGAAACAAAAAAAAACCCCTCTAAATGGGTGTGATGGAGCATGCCTGCCATCTCAGCAAGACCAAAGCAGGAGGATTCCGAGATTGAAGGCAGCCCCAGTAACTTAGTGACACCCTCCCATAAGAAAAAGGGCTCTGAATGTGGCTCAATGGTGGAGTGTTCCTGGGCTCAATCTTCAGTACAAAGAAACAAAAAACCAAACATGAACTCTTCCAAGTGACAGAACCAAGAACGTAAGATAGAAGTAAAAATCCATCTCTAACTAATCCATTTCAACTAAAAAGAGCTATAAACAGTACCATGTTCCTTCATACACCATCAAAACAGAGTGTAAATTAGACCTAAATTATCATCAGTCCAGATACTTTTCTAGGAATCATTAATGAGACATGATATTACAAAAGATGCCACACATCCCAGGCCAATTAAAAGGTTTGACAATCTTATCCTACCAACACTCTAATGCAATGAGAAAGGGGTGAATCCTCTTTCTAGGTTAAGTCCAGTCACACACCTGCACAAGATGCCAATTGTTCCCATTCAAATGCTTGGTGCTAGCCCAGCTTATTTTTCAGCTAACAAGACAGCTATAAACAGTACCATGTTCCCTCATACACATTATCACTGTAATACTAGGGCTGTTAGTCTGTTCTCATTATAACCCAATCCTCACCTGGACCCAAATTCTAAGTCAATTTACACAAATATTTGAGTATAGTCACCTCTTATTCCAAAACTGGAATGGGTTTGGAAAAAACCCATCAGGCATATAGTCAGAGTTCCACTGGCTTATTGGAAAACCATGCAGGGGCACAATTCTAAGTATATATTAAACAATTACCAAAAAAGGCCAAATGACACTATGATCAGGAGGAGACTACGGAGTGGCAACAGGTGATATGTACCTACCATCTCAGCTACTTGGGAGGCTGAGGCAGCAGCATGGTAAATTTGGGGCCAGCCTGAGGAACTCGGCAAGGGTCTCAATAAAAAAATGTAAGAACTGGGAATGTACAACGCAGTAGTAGAGTGCTTGCCTAGCATGTGTGAAACTGGGTTCTGACCTCAGTATCAAAAGAAGGATGCAGGGAGGGGGTGGGTTTCAATGCCACTAAGGCTGAGCACGGCTGCACACGCCTATAATCCTAGCACTCTGGGAGGCTAAGACAGGAGAATCACAAGTTCAAAGCCAGCCTCAGCAATGGTGAGGCACTAAACAACTCAGCGAAACCCTGTCTCTACATAAAACACAAAATAGGGCTGGGGATGTGGCCCAGTAGTTGAGT
Organism: Geosciurus inauris; assembly: GCA_004024805.1. Taxonomy (NCBI): domain Eukaryota; kingdom Metazoa; phylum Chordata; class Mammalia; order Rodentia; family Sciuridae; genus Geosciurus; species Geosciurus inauris. The sequence continues at coordinate 33,720 of PVHX01014539.1, read as the reverse complement.
ACCTGAGTTCAATCCCTGGTACAAAAAAAAAAAAAAAAAACACCAAAAAACAAAAAACCAACAAGGTGGCCTTGGATTCACCCCTATCCCTAACAACAAAAGCAGACGGGTAAAAAGAGCTGGACTAAGACCACCTAGACCCAGATGCTGGCACTGCCACTGTAGCAGCTTTTGACCTGAGTTACTTTTACACCATGATTATTAAGTGAATTAATGCAAAGTACATACAACATAGTTGGGACATACTGAATTACATCTAAATGCTATAAAAGCCAGTAGCATAACACAATTACCCATGACATTCTCAGAATTGGTTGTAAGAATAAACTAAATGTAAAAGAACTGATACCAATGTATTCTAGGGAACCCTCCAGATGTATGGAGGGTAAAGTTATACAACTTCAGCCCCAAATTGAAACTCTCTCTCTCTGGTACCTACTTATCTACTCTAAATGTACTTCTGAGAATAAACAAAAAAGCATAAAGTATAAATTTCAACCCAAGGAAGTATACTGCACCAGGGCCTAAACAACTAACCTAGGACTCCAATTACAGATCAAAAGAAAACCAACACTTCTTTGTAAAGTGAGTTGCACCAGCATTTTTGTCTCTTCATTTGCATTTATTTAACAGTTCTCAAAACATTTGAGTGAAATTGGGCCTCCTTTGGTAAGCAAAGGACCTGAAAATAATATTTAAAAAATGAACAGGCAAAGTCTTCAGTTCATCCACGACACAGGTGTAGTGTTCCCTTCTCTTATCCCACACCCTGAAGCACCCAGTTTTTTCATAAAGTCTAAAAACGAGGACAAGAGTACATTTGTGGTGGAATGTATTGTCATTTGCTGATAACTAGTTGAAATACCATTATCCCCTTGGAACAGCTTCAAGAAACAGCCTTAAGGGATACAATATGTAACTCTTCTTATTCTCTGCTATGATACAGATTACATAAAGGCTGACAAATCCACATTGATAAGCATTAAGCACTTGCTGTATTGAAAGAATCTTAGTTCTAATACTAGCAGTACAGAGTTATAGAGCATATTTTTAACATTTAGTTGCAGGTATATTAAATATGGTTTGTTTCATGGACTGGAGGAAAATGGGCAGTTTTGTCTTTAAATTTACTACTGACAAATTGGAATAGTTCTAAGCATTGATATGTTAAAAAGAAAAGTAAAAATCAAATTGTTTATTGTTGCTTTTTGCCATTTGGTAGCATTTTACACACAGGCTTCGATCTTCAGAATACCCTGAATTCAGTAGAAAAACCTTTTAAATGAAGTTTTGTACAATAGAAACTTCTCAGCAGTCAAAATTTAGACTGTAAAAAAATACATGCAAAACATACTTTTCTGAAAACACTTAACTTTGAACAAAGCACCGAACTACACAAATGCAGAATGAAAACAGCATTTCAACTCCACCAAAAGTAGTCATCATAAAAGGTGTAAAAGTCACCTAACTTCACTAGGCACTGTTCACTTTTTAAACATGAGACAATAAAAAATATTGTCCACGAACAATTTCCCAGCTCTATGGCAGGTTTCAGAAAGTCTTCAACTTCATGCTTTAATAGCGACCTGGGAAGAAGATAAGAATAAATATACTTTAATAATGCTAAGGGAACTGTATATTAAGTTTATTTGAATGCTAAGAATTTTATTAGACTATTCTATCATTAGGTAATTTCTGTGCCAGATTCCCTCGGAAATGAGATAACCAATATTAAGTACTAGATGTGAGAGGTAGAAGTTTAAAAACCCCAATTGGGAGCACAGGATTAAATGCTAGGGAGTAATATTGGCCAAATTATATTGTCATATTGCACACATGAATATGTAACAGTAAACCCCATCATTACGCAAGTATAACGCACCAATTAAAAGGTGAAAAGAAAAAAGTACAGATACACAAATACTTAAAAAACAGGACCCAATTCCAGTTGTCCAAAATTTGTAATAACTCCCCAAAGCAGAAAAACCATAATGATGACAGATTATACTAGGTTTATTTAAAAAATAAATGGAAAGTTCATATAAGATTTATAATAATACTACTACCGGATCAACCCACTATTTGCAAAAAGAATACCTACCTAGCTGTGGGTGCCAAGCCAGAATAAGCCATATTAGAATATATAAACAAAATCATAAAAATTAAAAACTTACGAGGTGAGTAGGATCGAGATCTGGAACGTGATCTGTATCCTCCACGACTATAGTAAGGAGAAGGTGACCGCCTTCTGTAAACAAATGTCAAGGTCGTCTAAGTCTCTACAATTATTTTTTATGACAAAAACCAACCTTTTATCATTTTCCCACCCCAAGGACCTAATGAACCTTTACATTTTTTCATTAGTTAGGCTTCAAGGAATCAATCTTCAGAATGAAGCACTATACCATGCCTTAGTGTACCAAATAAGAATTCTTTGAAAACCATCAGGTCAAATATTCCTTGCCACATTCCATCAAAATCAATAATCTGCTTGATTTTGAAGTATAATGTTAAAAAAATCCCTTACCATTAATTCCAACCACTTTTGTGGAATAATACCCTAAACAAAATTTAACTAGTGCTTCAAAGTAGGCTGTGGTTTGTGTATTCACTTAAAAAAAAAAAACCCACTAAGAAAAATTAAGTACAAGAACACAGCAATCAGAAGCAAATGACTAAAAATCTGCATCCATATCCATGATTTTAATTGCTCCCTCATCATAATTTATAAAATGGTACTGTCGATTACTTATTACAAGCCAAATTAATTTTTATAAACACTACTTATGTTGCCATTTAGTTTTAAGAGTATTTGAATGAAGTAAAATAAATCCAATTTTGTGGCTCAACTTAAAACTACCAAAATATCACTAAGTAAACATCTTTATGTTAAGCTTTCTATTGTTTTTATCCAGATTTAAATTTCCTCCTGGCATACCTGTAAATCTGATCCCTATCTTGAGCAGCTCTCCATCCACCTCCTCCTCCACCTCCTCCTCTGTGAAGATAGCAAAGCACATTTAGTTTTGTTAAGACAAAATTTAAAACTCCAAACTAAGTGCTATGGTTCATACCTATAATCCCAGTGATGTAAGAGGCTGAAAGAGGAGGATGACAAGCTTGAGGCCAGCCCTGGCAACTTAGGGGGACCCTCTCTCAAAAAATAAAAAAGGACTGGGATGTAGCTTAGCAATTCCCAGTACCCCTCCAAAACCATACACCCCTCCGCCCCAAAACCTCTCATTAACCATGAGTGAAAAAGTTTTGGGGGAACACCACTGGAAATTGAACCCAGGGATAGTCAACCAGTGTGAGCTGCATTCCTATCCCTTTCTGAGACAGGGTCTTGCTAAGTTGTCTTGGCTGGCATTGAACTTGCAATTCTGCCTCAGCCTTGAGCCACAGGAATTGTAGGTGTTTGGCACTGTGTCCAGTGAATGCTACTTTTGAGTGATAAATGATGGATTTTGCCATGTGTTTAAGAAAATGGCACAGAGCTCTCTCTGGTGGCTAAAGTGAGTATCAATAGAACAGAACATTTCCAAGTAAATGCTAATGAGTGCATTAAAAATGAAGACCATAATCTCAGCCTCCACAAATAAATCCCGTAAGTACTATTTAATGTATTTCTTGCTTAAAAAGAACAAAGATGGGGGGGGGGGTTAAATGCTGGACAATGTCAAAAGCATAGTTACTCACTCCTATATACAGTGACAAACAATTTTATCAAAAAAAAAAATTTTTTTTAAGGTACTGGGGATAGAACTGAGGGACACTAAATCCCTGAGTGTGGCACCAATCTGCGAACTCTCTGCCTTCTCAGTGACTGGGATTACAGGCACGTGCAAATGCACCTGGCTAGGAAAATAACCAATTTCTTAAACTTTACCAAAGTACTATGCAACAAGACACCCATGCCTCAACACCATACCCAAATCAAGATTAACTGTAGACAATATTTAATAATCACACAAATTTATACTTTTTACTTGATAGAGTCTAAGCTACCCAACCACTGCCAAAATGGAGATGGTGTCATTTTTTAAAAGTCTTAATAACTTGCCACTGTTAAAGTAAGTTAATGTCTTTCATAGAATTCAGCTGATTCATATTCAGTGTTATTATTAACATGCAACATTTTGTAAAGTTCCCGTTTTTAATATTTTAGAACAAAAATGCAAATACAGATAACAAATTGAAGACACATAATTCTAAAATTTGATTTAAACTCCAACTTTTATTTCTTTTTGGTGCCAAGGTCAAAACCAGGGCCTTGAGCACTCTGCCCCTGGGCTACATCCCCAGCAGTAAAGATTTACTAAAGGTTACAGCAGTTGTTGTCCATATAGCATACCTGTATGATCTGCTATAATAATCGCGATCATCATAGCCTCGATCATATCCTCTGTCATAATAATCCCGACGGCGTGAGCTGCCACTGTTAATAATAATACATCATCTTAAAAATTCAAGTTATCTTTCCTATCTTCCTAGACAGGACTTTTGCTATTAAAAATCAGTTCACATACACAGCACAGCACCATGCAGTGTTCTGGCTTTTAGTCAAGCTCTATGGACGTGACTGGACCTTTTCCTCCTATACAAAAATGACATCTACTATAGGCCTTTTCTGATGTAACTGGAAATGAATTTTCTTTATAATAATCCTCACCAGTATCTGTCTAACATTCCCTTTTCTCATCCCTTGTAATAATATTTCATCTCTGGGTTAAGGAAGCTCACAGGTCCTAATGACTTGTTTCTATTGAAAGTCTATCCACTATCTCACATATTTCTAAGAGGAAGGAAAAATAAGATTTTATTTTCCAGAGAAGGCAAAGGTTTATCTGATCAAGAGAACATAACCACGGAACATAGTTATAATTCTCTATTATATGGAATATTACATTTAAATTTAAATGAAGTTTTCTGACAATATGGAACATGCTTGTTAAGTCATGACAAATAATACAAGTATTTTTTCATACTTCAGTGCAGTAACTAAAGCCCATGCATTCTATTCTGCACAGAAACACTTAAAACACACACACACACAATATACATAAACTTGACTTTATAATGGTTTGATTCCTATTACAGGAAAACGATTTAAAGATATCAAGTGAAGCTTGTGACACAAATAGAATGTTTCTATCAAATACATTCTACCTAGTTTTAGCTAGTTAAAGATAGGAAAAATGATTTACAAGGTTACAGGATTAGATAAATTGACATCTATATAACAAGTGTTTTGAAGAGGACGTGAACAAATTTCACTGTGTAATCACAATTTTGTCTTGAAAGTAAACTTACTAGGTTGGTCTCCCCATGTAAATTCCTGGTGTTGGGGTATGTGGTCTTTTTGTTATAGAGAAATCAACTCTGATTCTACGTCCATCAAGCTCCATTCCATTGGCACGTTCTTTAGCCTTCAAAACAAATTGGTATATGCATCTTAGATGATACTAAATTATCCTATAGCTTTAAATAATAACCTATTGGACAGTCTTTTTAGTTAGTTGCATTCTATATTTAACATAGGCCTTAACGAGAGATCTTAAGCCTAAAAACAGATCATCATTTCATTTGTGAAAGCTGGTTGTAGAAACTTTTATTACAATTCAACAGTATTTCCAACTCTAAAGAGGTGCATAGTTGGTAAATTATCTGGGGCCAAATCTGGCCAGTGGCCTGTCTTCGAATGACCCATAAACTAAGAATTTAAGTGGCCAGGAACAAAAAAATTCAACAAGTAAAAACCACATGAAATCCAAATAATGTCCATAAATAATGACTGCACACAGCCCTACTTTTTTTTTTTTTTTTTTTAAACATACGGCTGCTTTTGGTTATAAGAGCGGAACTGAATAGCTGTGATTGAGATCCCATGATTTTGGAGTCCTACTGTATATACTAGTTAATCCTAAAAAATTCTGTCAAGTTCTGCTCTGGAGGCAAAAGCAGGGATGAAGAGGTCAAGAAAATTTAATTCGCATATCCCCCTCTACCCAGAACATATACCAACTGAACAACTGCATTTAAAAACAAAAATATCCCATTTCAAAGTGTTGGAAGTTTGATAATGAGGGAATAGCCCTTAACCTAAACAGAATTTAAGTTTCTAGTTCCAATGTTGCTCAATTGTTTAGCATGGATAATCATGCTAGTGTTCATCAATGTAGCTGTAGCAAGTGAATTAGACAATTCAGAAGCCTACACTGTCAGTGAGCTTAGGCCAAATTCTGTACCTTTTGGCATCTTAGTTTTTCCTTAAATGAAAGTGGCATCTCAAAAGGTCCCTTTGAATTTTGGAATTCCAAAGCCACCTGATATTACAATTAGCCATAATCTAACTTTTTAGAAGTCTTCCTTGAGAAGATAGTCACATCTTTTTAAAAAATCAGCATGATTTTCATTAAGAACTGCTGCATAAATTATTTTACCTAGAGCCCAATTCCTAATATCAATATTAACCATTGGGTTTGTATTAAGTGTTTCTCAGTTTTTCCTCTTCCTTGTTACTTCTCTTGAAGAAGTCACAGCTACCACCCTTTTCATCTAAAGCCTGAAATGTAAATACTGCGTCTGAATTTCTTAAAATAAATTCACATATGAAATTTCCACCATATTCTGCCTCAAGTCAAAACAAAATCCAAATAATGAAACAACTCACTTGCTAATATACACTTAAAAAAAGTTCAGTTGTCTTCCTGAGTTGTAACTAACACTCCAGGTTATTTTCTACCCTAGAAATCATCTTAATGTAAACACTAATAGTCTAAACCATAGAATTATTAATATTTCTGCATTTAGTTATACATGCCAGAAATAACACTGACATGTTGCAATTTATCTCATATTATGTAAAGAACTGATTTGCAGTACAGCTGGCCAGAGTTGGGAACTACTCAAGTAGGGTGATAGAATCAAATGTCCTAAGTTATACTTTTCTGTTGTTCCACGTGGTTTTAAATTTTCCCACAACAAAAGGTTGAAAAAGAATTCATAGTATAAATAAATTTGGAATCTGTCCCTTGAAGAGTTTAACTCAAATTACAGTTACATTTCTTATTTAGCAAAATTTTCCTTGTCCAAGCACTTGTTCATTACTTGGGAATTTAAAAAAAAGAATCATGTTTTTACAAAGGCAGAGGTAAATGTTTATTTACTTACTTCCTTGGCATCATCAACATTTTCAAAATATACAAAGGCAAATCCTCTTGAACGCCTAGACTGCTGGTCATACACAATGGACACATCAGCAATGGGGCCATACTTAGAGAACACTTCTCTCAGATCTCTTTCTGTGGTATATAAGCTCAACCCAAACACTCCGAGACAACAGTTGGGATCAGGATTTGCCTAGAAATAGAAAAATGGATTTTAAACTTTCAAAATTTGTCAAATTTAAAAGACAAAAAGTAAGATGAAGGAACACATAAGATATACAATTGGACCAAATACCATTTAGAAACTACAAAGCATTATAGCAAACACTACAAGTATTTTAAAGAATAGGCAGAAAAGACCACAAAAGAACTAAATTAAACCTCAGAATTAATTAAGTGGAAGAAATAGAGACCTGTACTGGTGAAAAGCAAAATTTGTATGTTTTGGAGATTAGAGGGCAATTTGGCTGAGAGAGGAATTTTTTAAAAAACTTGCACATTCAGCCAGGCATAGTAGCACATGCCCATAATCCCATCAAGTTGGAAGACTTGGGGCAGGAGGATTACAAATTTGAAGTTAGCCTTAGAACTTGGCAAGACCTTGTCTCAAAAGACAAAGGAAAGGAAAACAAAAAAAGGACCAGGGCTGTAACTTAGTGGTAATGCAACCTGGATTTAATTCTCAGTTAAAACAGAAAACAAAAACACAAGCAAGTAAAAACATCCAGGCATTCACAAGGAACATATACCCAACCCTATAGTTATCCCTTGGTCCATAGGCATTATTTCTAATGTGTCACCCACCTCAATACCAAAGATGGATGTTCAAATTGCTTGCATATATTGCTCCTACAATGACAAAGTGTTTGTACATAACTTATGTACATCATTTTGTATATTTTAAATCACCACTGCAAGGGGTGGGGGTATGTATGACTCAGCGTCTGTAGAGTATACACTTATTAGCATGCAATAGGCCCCAGGCTCAAATCCCATTTAAAAAAAAAAAAAAAAAAAATCACTACATTTCTTACATTACCTACTGGAACGCACATGCTATGATGAAAAGATTGCACTTAAAAATACATCAATACATTTAAAGATGAATGAGATTTTAAGAGCTCATGATAGCAATAAAGGGCATCACAGGATGATGAAAAAGCAAGTAGCCAGCCCTCTTACATCTGTGGGTAAAAATTGCACCTGTACTGAACAGACTTTTCTATTATCATTCCTTAAATATAGTTATGTACCTATGATAAAATTTAACTTACGAACAGTAATTATGTGAATGTGGCCTTGGTTGCCTCTCTCAGATAGCTTAGTGACTAAAGGGTGGGGATAGCATATACAGTGTTAACATGTACAAAAGATGACTCATGCCTTGCCTAGGACAGCACATGATTTCATCATACTATTAGGGATGGAGTGGAAAGTTGGAATTCATAAGTATTTACATCCAGATTTTCCATTTAGTATTTTCTGGATTTTTTCAATTAGTTGAAATCAGCAAATAAATGGAACCCAAGAGCATGTGTACCAAAACCATTTTAACATGCATTATGTGGTTTGCATTGACACAACAAAAAGAACATGTTACTAAATTACTAGCTTTCCAGTTTCCACAATGAAGTTACCTGGAAGTTTCATTTTTATATACAAGAATTTACTAGGGAAATTGCATTCTGTTTTATAAACAAACTCCTTACACCCAAAATAAATGTAAAATTAAATGGGAAAACTTAGGAGAGCATACCTTTTAAAGTCTATAAACGCCTCCCAGAATTATGAGTAACATCAGTATGAAGCTACACACCACACTGCTAAAAGTTCCATTGTTGAAATTAGTTTTTTTGTTGGGCAAGGGTACAGTACTAGAGACTGAATCCAAGAGTACTTTACCAGAGTACATTCCCAGTTCTTTTTTTATTGAGACAGAATCCAGGTTGCTGAGGTTGACCTTGAACTTTGGGATCCTCCTGCCTCTGTCTTCCAAGTCAATGAGATTATGATTACAGGCATTTGTCACCAGGCCAGCTATAAAAACCCGTTCTGGGTGTTTGTGTGGAGTAGGGGTAAGGAAATGGGAGTAAATTTAGGTAGTGCACTTCTTTGAAAAGTTTTTCACCTTACCCGATTGCCAACATGGCGCCTTCGAGTAGACATGGGAGAATGACTGTGGCTGTGCCGTCTGCGATAATCTCGACTGTAAGACCTGCTACGGGAACGTCTATGGGAACGGGACCGGGAGCGGGACCTTGTATAATGCCTCCGAGAGCTTCTTCTGGATCTAGACCTGTTAAGACAAAGGCTTAAAGGTTATGAGAAATAACTGAAATAGATATGATTTTCAATGCTTTTGTTATTAGAAGGTAGAGTTAAATTCCCAAAGAGGGATACAATCTAGACATGATCACTGGTTCAAGCAATATCCATTTTTTTCCTACTCATTTCAACTTTGCTAGAAGTGTTGTAAAAACCACAAGCCCTCTCAACAGTTCTTCAAAATTAACAAAAAGGGAAATCAAAATTTTTATACCTGTCTTCTAAAAAATCAAGGCATGCAGCACTCTACTAGCTTGGTTTATGCCCTACTATTCCCTTTTAATATCACGCTCTACTCTTCTGTCTTCAACTACTCCTTTACACAATTATAAAATCACCACCACAGGCAGTTTTTTTCACCAGTAGTTTATTTTTAAAAATATCAACAAGTGGCTCTTGACTAGCATGGCTGTATGAACCAGGACACATTTGAGAGAAGAGGTGCTGTTAATTACGCCAGAAGAGGCACCAGGCAAAGCAGGATGCACAGCCTTCTCTTCACACACACACACACCCATTCCCCCCAACAACATTTTTATTTAATCCACACTGGACTACACCTATTTAAAAGAACTGCAGTTAATGCAAACTAATGTTTTATGTTTGCCATAACAGTTTACTTACAGTGAATCCTCACAACTCCAAAAACCTGATACTAACTCGCCTTTTATAGATAAGAAGGTAAAGTTGAAAAGGTTAAGTAATCTGCACAAGCCAGCAAAAACAGAGGTAAGATTTGAACCCTGACTCCAAAAGCCCAGGCTCTTAACCACTTAAAGTCTCTCTCCCAAAACTTAGGTTTGTTTCTAGTACCAACTATTAAATAGGCCAACAGAAATAGACCTAACCCTCTCTACCTTCCTAGTTTACAAAGCACACACCAATTTCAGAGCTAAGAGAAACAGAAGAAAATCTCAAGACAGTCTTTCTTACCTAGATTCAGATCTGGACCTGGACTTTGATCTGGAACGCCTGGAATCTTCCTTGGAGCGAGACCTTGCAGGGGTATGCCTTGCAGATTTCCCCGATCCGTGAGCACTTCCACTTCTGGAAGCAGAACGGGATTCCTACACGTAGACGTCAAAAGTTTAATTTGTATACTTTCTGGGCAACTTCAAAAACAAACAAGCTGCTGTGAGGTAAATGGTGAGGGAGAGCAATCCTCTTCCAAAGATAAGAAAACATGGGTAAGGGCAGGAATTGCGTATACCTGGTATTAATAGTTTCATTCCTCCAACTGACATAAGTCAATTAACTTGTCCTTTCTTCCACCTTTCTGGAGCAGGGACAAGAGTTACCTGATCCCACTCCCTGAAGAAAGGGTGTCAAAGTCAAGTAGTTAAGGGAACTGCCCAAGGATTGTATTTTGGGAATGTTACTCCATGAAGACCAGGGTGAGAAAGAATCTTATCAACTATGAAACCTATATTTTATAACTTTCAGTTAAGTTACAATCAATAAAAAACCTACAAAACTTGTAAAACTTACTTTTAGAATGTTTTTTATTTTTTACATTAAGACTTCAGATTTTCAAGAGTTGTATTTATTGCTGAATGAGGAAGGAGACAAGGAAATGATCTAAGTTAGGTTTTAAAGATAGAAACCTAGTGGAAAGCAAGGACCAGCTATACAGACATTAAATAAATCCTATAAACCCCTAGTTCATCTAACCATGGTGGGAGGCTCCTAAGAAATGCAAAGCAATCAGATTGAGCTTTAACAGAAAGTTAATGAATTAACTGTGCTAAGATTCACAGATTCCTCAGCTACATGGAGATGAGACAGGGCAAACTTACAGAGAACTAAGAATAAGTAAACTAGAGATGTTATGTAAAACATATATTAAAACCACAACAGATTAAATCAGTGGCTACTAATCTAGGGTCCAGGAAAGAAAGGTAATCAGGAACTGTATGCAAAAATCAGTCTAGGTAGACTCTCTACTCATAGCTTTCTCAATCAAAATTCAAGTAGCTGGCAGGTGAGTGGCACAAAAAAGATCTCAAAATAAACCAGCAAAAGACAATGTCTAAACAGGATAATTAATTTAGTGAGTTAACAATATGTCAATCAGAAGAGGCACGTGTAGTATAGAAAGTAAGACAATTAGAGAAAAGTTTTGCAAATGTACCAAAGTGAGACTCCCAAGTCTTTGATAACTAAGCTCTCATCAAGCAAGACAGACTTTATTGTAGGCTTTCCAATTAAGACAAAAATCCAATGAAACTCTACCCAAGACACAGCAGAAATGGCCAGGTTGAAAATGAAGCAATACTATAGTACTTAGTCACTGTAGGGTATAAATCAATGCTGAACTTCCAAATAGAAGTCATCACAAGAGATCTCCCCTTTGCCAAACTTCAGAATATTCTGGCATCCTTGAAAGGTCAGAACGACAGTCAAAACCATTTAAAATACAAAGTAGTTTACAGGATAATGGAAAAAGTTCAGAAGATCCTTTCTATGATGCTCAGGGGGAAAATGTAGATAGCATGGAGCATACAAGATCAAGCTGTGAAGTTAAAAAAAACAGGGAAGTCTAACAGCAAGGAAAATGAGTTTGAGTCTCTAGACCACAGACAACTCCTAGAAAATTTCAAAACACTTCAAAGTCATTATTAAAACAGTGTGCTGTCACATGAAATGCAACAGCCTTTCCTGTCTAACCTCTTCAATAAATGACTGCAAAGACCAGAAAAAGGAGCCTCACTTTGTTATTGAGAAATGCAGTTACGTTCAATGGAAAGAAAGGGATGGTTAAAGATTTACTGCTGCACTGGGGATCCCAATTTACATGCCTTTGCATTTTTCTGTTCAGTATTTCCAACAGACACTTAGACACTTCACCTCTATTCTCTCTTAGACAACAAAGATCCAAAAATGAGTGCAACTTTTACATCTTCACTACAAGCAAAAGCTAATCTAGAAAAGACAAAATGAAGTCAGCTAAAAGACTTTCTTCCAATGCTAGAAAGATAACTTCATGGAATAATTATCAACTTTAACAGAAACCAAACAGAACTACTTGCTCATGAAGGAGAGAGCAGAATATCAACACCTTACAATGAATTGTTAAAGTCTCTAATACGTTATAGCTAACAAATTTTTAACCCTCAAACTTAAGTGTAAAGGAAGAGCAGGTAGAGAGACAAGATCACCTTTTATAAATTGCTTGCTTCAATCAACAGAAAAGCCTTATTCCAAGCCGAGATGCTTCAGTCTGTTCACAAGCACTAGTCTAGGAAATAAGTCTTAATGAGGTTTATTCATGAAATTAAAGCAGATCAAGAGCCAGAAAATGTATTTATAAAATTAGAGTTCACTCAGCCTCAGAATCTAACAGGCTATGCAAAATTTTATAACAGTTTCTTAGACCCAGAATAAAGGGAATACCCTGTCTACTGCCTCCTGGTTAACACCTAAATATCACGTCCACTTTCTTTCGTGTGAGGGATATTTTCTTAGAAAATATCAAACCCTTCTATGGCAATGCTGCCACTCAGCTGGTTGGGAAGACATATGCAAGGAATTTAGTTTGCTTAGAAGAAATGGCCTTAAAGAACAGCCAAATCCAAAGCATAACATTAAGTCTTAATACTCTTAGTACACAGGCAAATCTATAAAATCAGTTGGGGGAAAGCCCCTACACAGAAAGATACTTCAAAAATTCCACACCCAAGGCAAAGCTATAGGTGCCAATACATTAAAACCCTATCAAGAGAACCACTAAGGACACTAATGCCTTTAGCATCAATACAATAAATCCAGAAACTCCCTGAAAAATGCTCAGGGAATTCAGGTTCTTATTGACTGGCCCTTAGTGATACACTAATATATAACCTACAAGGAACATATCAAGTTAATATCTTGACATCTCCCTATTTTGAGAACAGTGATAATCTCAGAATTTGAAAGATAAAAGCAGAAATAACCATCCAATCCCTACATTATTTAAAAGACTAGACACAGTATATTAGAGCAGCAGCTCATAAACAGAGGTATACATTAAACCTCTTTTAGTATTTCAAAATACAGGGCCCTAAACTGGAATCTATCAAGTAGGTCTGGAGCTGGGCACCCACTCAATACTTAAAATCAAAGCACACATGTGTATGATGCTAGACAAGTCTTACTGACTCAATTTCAGAAGTTGTAAGCTTTCTATTTGATTCCCCCCCCCTTCCTGGGACCATGTTCCTGTCCGCCCCTAACATTTATCAACACTCCTGATTAGTTTAGTCCTCCCTATACTGCCTGTCCCAGGACAAAGGCCTGTAACTCCATCTCTTCAATGGCTCAGGGAGGGACCACTTTAATATCCTAAGATGATTTGGCCAAGAAGGAATGGATGAGCCTATCGACCAGCATTTTTTTTTTTTTTTTTTAAAACCAGGATCAACATTTTTACCTTAAGTTTTTCCAGCTTGGGCCATATAATTAAATATCATATTGATTCCTTTAGCTCCCAGGGCTAAAAGACCCTTTTCTCTAGACCTTTCAGGTGTCTTGATCAAAGAACCCAAGGGCTTGAACAGAAATATTCATGACTTTTACTTCAGCTATGTGCAAAATTATCATTACTCATGTTGTTATTCTGGTTTGTTTATAGCAAGAAGTTTTAACAAAGCAACAATCAGGGCAAAATGAATACAAAAACTCTTATAAATGGGAATATTTTTCTTCTGCTTACAAGATACAAAAATACAAAAAGTACAAATTTCACACTGTGATAACAGGCCCCAAGTATCCAAAAAAAATGGATCTTTCAAGAAAAGGTCATGTAAGTTACTTTCTCTAAGAGCTTTAAGACCTACACCTCAGAGGAAGTTTTTAAAGCTGCCTTCAATTTACAAAAAAGTGTATAAGATGATACCCCTGGCATTCTAAATTGGGTAAAAGACAACTGTTGGTGGGCTACTACTGATTTTGATATGTGGACTTGTCCCATCCAACCAAGGGTAACAATATCACACCATCACCTGACTCTTCTCAAGTACAAATGAAACACAGAGAAAAGACAGAACTTTGAAGTTGATTTTCTCAGAAGTGGTAGGAGTAGCAATCTAGAATAAAACTATTTTAGAATCTATGCTTAACACCACAATAGCGAAACACTGACAGCAGAAAAGGGAACAAAGCACCTACTACCACTATTTCATTTTGAATTAGCCATCCTGTTTCACTTGCATGACCCACTGCATTTTAGCAGAAACCTAGTCATTTGGCTGGAATAGGCATTAAACACAACTTGAAGAATCATTCCCATTTGGCACATATGCACCCTGACATTAGGGCCTAAATGGTCACAGCCTTCCACTAATGCCATTTTTGGGGAAAAACTAATGCTTTCATTCCAAAATTTTAACTACCCTGGCTCAATGCTTTGCTTGGATTTTGGGGGTTTGGCTCCATAACCATCCTGTTGACATTCTTTTGAAAACTTTGAACAGAAAACATTATATTATTTAGTACTGAAGGAGAATGTCAGTGCATTAAGAGTTGGGAGGAAAGGGTGGCATAGACCACCAGCAGTTCCAACTCTGAAGGTACTTACACATGTCCCAGAACAAGCTTAGTTAGATGAAAAATATAGGGGACAACAGAAGGCCAACTGTTACCCATGCTGGAGAGCTCATCACTACCTGGTATTTGACTACAAAGGGTTATTTTTAAAGAATTGCATTTCAATCATTTGACTAAGCAGTTAAAATTAGAATTACCTAATTTATACGTTTCCCTTGGAAGGCACTTCGTTACCCTGTATATATTTTCTTCTATTAAACAAATAATGCATGCATGTTTAGCAAAATATACAGGGACACATAAACAGACTAGTAATTACTTAGCGTAGTGCTTTCTGATTCCAGATTACTTCTTATCTTAACTTCATTTTTATTTCTTTTCTTCATTCTTCCGTTTCAAATTCTGACTTCTTTCATCTTCCCCACTTCACACAAATTGCTCAATATTCTACAAGTGGGACTTCTGGTCTGATAATTAGCATGCATTCTTTCTTTTATTTTTTCAAATTTCAGCTTCACTTATTCCTGAGCTTCAAATACTCATTTATAAAACTTGTCAAATGACGACTTCCGCATTTTCCTTCTTCAACATTAACCTTAATAGAAAAAGAACAGGATGAAGAATATTTTAAAACTCCAGGATAAAATCCAGTGCCAAAACTGAAACTAGAAAAAAAAATCCCTTGTCGTTTTGGATTAAAAATAAAAAAAAAACTAGAATATGCAGCTCAAAAATCAGAAACTACAGTTTTCTGTTGTTTCTAGTATGATAATCTCATGTCTACTCCAAATAGATTTATCATGCGTTAAGGTGAATGTGAAGTGCGCCACTGAACATTTACTGTTCATTTAACATTTTAAGAACTGTTAATTACATTCCACACTTCTTAAGATTGTATTCATCAATAGAAAATGTTAAGTGTCAAAAGCACATCTCTAGTCAAAAAGTGACACATTAATACAGAAGTGCAAGAAAGGAAAGCACGGACAATTCATTTGTACAATGATGACAAAGGCTCAGGGTTGAAGAGGTTTACAATATTGTGACTTGTCTAGATAGGCTAAAGAAACGTATCTTATGTCACACATCTTTGTACTGTATATTTTAAAGAGCACTGTTAGACAACGTCAGGGAACCTGACAATTTGGAACTATAGTGTTCAACCCACCCCTGGAAAAGCTGCTCTGGTTAAATTTTATAGTATGAATGGTCTAAATACTAAACTTAGAACTACAATCGTAGACAAAAAAAAAAAAAAAAAAAAAATCAAGTCAACCAACTACTATAAGCCAGTAGCTACGAAGGAAAACAGCAAACCTGAGTCAAACAGCAGTATTTTCAAAGTCTAAATGTTTTCCCCTCAATGAACAAAGTACTAAAGTCTGGGAATCACAGGGGGGTGAAATTCTACTTTAAGGTGGCAATATAGAAAATTATAGCTCACCTTCTCAAATGATTTAAAAGACCCAATAGCAGATTAAACAAAATACTAATACTGCCTGCACGAAACATTCTGCATTATCATAATCTTTCAGTTAATATCTTTCCTCTCCTGTATTTTCCCTCTGGAAAAAATTTCTTAAAAGAAAAAAAAATTATGAGGAAAGTCTTTACACTCTCTGGGTATAAAGACAACCATGGCTATCCTGGGAAGTGTGGTGTTGTATTTTCTAAAAGAGTAATCAAAACAATTTCCAATCTACTTTTATAGTCAATTATTGTTTATTTAATCTGGGAAAAATTTAAATAGCTTTTTATTTAAGGGAATCATAGTAATTGATTGTAATATCCATCACTAAAATGTAATGGGAAATGTTTGCTGGTAACACAAATGTAATCGTGGAATCAGAATGCCCAAGCAGGTTTCCTTAGGGCCTCCTAAAGGTTATGTACAGATACAGGGCTTAGATGCTGAAGATACTGGAATAGAGGCCAAAGCTCTAGATAACACAACCGTTTAGAATATGGGGAGACTTGGCTCTTATTTCATCACCCTTTCCAATTTTCTTCCTTCTATATTCTAAGAACCCATACTAAATAACAAATATTAGGCTTATTTCAACTCATTTGCTAAGTTCAAGTGGCCACTTTGTAAAACTCCTGAGGGCAACAATTAGACTAACAGTTATATACATTTGGTTAAGAGACCCTACTTAGAAAATAAACTTGTGCCATCAGCAATACAATTTTTGTTACAAAGTTTCTAGGGACTATAAACTGGAGTCCATTTAACATTACACATGCACAAACTCAGCAAGCTGACAGGGTTATATTTTGTAATAGTTTAATAAAACTGCAAAGGGCAAGGAGCAAAGAAAATCTAGGATCTTGCTTAAAAAAAAAAAAAAAGACTAGCCTGAATCTTAGAAATCTCCTGCAAAAACAGCAGACCCTTAAATTTACATTCATTAAAGTACATTCAGTACAAGCAAATCTAAGTATGCTTTTTGTTTTCAGAACAATTTTATCTACCAAGCATAAATATTTTAATGCTAAAGAGCCTCACCCAAGTTGCTGTACATGACAATTTAGATTGATAAAAGTAACAATCTGAAAATAATTAACCTCCAAAACCCAATTCAAAGCAAAGATGTTGGGGACTTTGAAAACTATAGTTTGCTATAGTGAACTTTTTTTTTTTTTTTTGCCTTACAGCTTAAACCAATAGAAAGTGATAATACCTAATTCTATATGATGTAGACCCAAAATATTAACCTGGGTAAACACTTAAAATTCCTAAACATCAATCACCATACTATGTAAGAAAATAATAATTAGGTATAAGCTCTCAACAACATTAACAAATTATTGCTAACGCTCAAGAGATACATACAACTGTAACTCCTTGTCTTGGGCAAAATATGAACTATAAAAGCATTAACGTTTATCACTTAGGTTTGGGGTTTTAATAAAAGGAGAAAGGGGAAAGGCTGTATCATCAACAAAGCAAATACCATTAACACTTCTCTCATCATCTGAATTCCTCTTCACTTTTCACAAACCCAGCAGTACTTACCTTGTAAAATCACCTGTAATTTCAGTTTGAAAATGCCACCTTCTAGATCCAGACAATATCCACTCTATTAAAACATTCTTATTTAAACCAAGGAAAAAGATTTCAACCTGGTTTCAACAGACCAGTCACACAGCAATACAAAACAATGCAAACTATTTCCTCAAGTTTAATTTTTAATGCAATCTTTAAAGGAGTCTGGTGTGATGACTACAATTCTTTAGAAAGAGATGTTTCAGTTTTGAAAATCAGAATTTAGAGCAACCGGTTAAAAACAAGGAACATACATATATTCCAAGATTAAGCAGAAAGAACTGCAGAATTTGAAAGGCAATGTCTCCAATACATTGCTTCTACAAAAAGTTAATATTCCAAGTATTTGTTGGGCCAAAGAGACTGGTTTGACAAAAATTTAAAACACCTACCCTACACAATATGATGTTCTCCTTAGTTTCTGTATTCTTGATGTAAAGGTTCGAACTAGCCAAAATCCCAAAGGGGAGAATATTAAACTGTTTGCATGATACCAAACATGCAAACATCACTCTATACACAGTGATCATTACTGGGGTTTTTTAAGTATCACCTTACACCTCTAAACTTACTACCTACCAACTCTGTGTTCTTTATGCTCAGAATTATGAAGTAACTGTTAAGAGTGCCTTAAAAAAGAAAGATGCTGCTAGACAACACCTTTACAAAATGTAAGCCATTTTTATGGAGTACTAGAAGAAACTTGTATCTGGAGATGAAAACAAAATTTTACTTTTTCATATGGTCTGGCCAGATCAGAGGTTGCATGATTCCAATATAATCAACTTTGAGATGCATTAAAAAAATTAAATCCCACAGATAAACAAGGGATATGGGATACACTGATCCACAGTTCTAAGCGCGAATATATTCACCCATTGAGTATCAGTGACCAAATGGTGAGGGTAATTTACTCCACACCCAACCTTACTCTTTAGTAAAGGAAGAGCTTCTGAAGTCTTAAGGGGGAGGGGCAGAAAAACTGTATTACGCAGATTGGGGTGTTGGGTGTGGGAATGGCTGGATGAGACAAATAAGGGAGAAGATTCCAGCTGATTTCAAGAGATTAGTGCTATTTACATTAAGGTTTAGAATGTTTAACAGCCAACACCAGCAATCAACGGAAAAATAAAAATTGAAGCCACTTTCGCCCCCAGGTTTCAGAGATATTTATACAGGCATATTCAAGATTACCTTGAAAATGATTTTCACTTCCAAGAGGAAAGGCTAGCCAATCAGACTGGACCACTCTGCTTTGCATCACACATATACATATACACTATGCCATTGAATTTTATGGTTTTACTAAGCTTATCTTGAGGAGTCCAGATGTGTTTATTTCAGATATTTTCCAATCATTTAAAGGTTCTAATTGGCAAGCAAACACACAAACATGAAACAATGGAAGTTATGTTCTAAACCTCAAAGTTTAGAAAATCTCTTCCAAAAAGCCAAGGCTCTTATTTGAAATACCAATTAACACAACTTTTCCCCTCCTTCCTCAATTTATCAAATACCCATTCGGGATTGTGAGAAACCCCAGAAACAGAACTGACTAGAAATTAGTAGTGACGGTTTCGCTTCAGCTACCTCAAACTAGGACCGACTTTTTCCCGCAATAATTATCTTCTTCATATATTTACTAATTGATTCTTTGAACAATTCCCCACCTAAGGAGCACGCTATATTTAACTTCCTCAAATGTTTCCGACTGGAAACTCATCAGAAACAAGTCATTTGGTAGCCCTTGAACAGTACTAAGTATCCAGTAAAGTTTTTTAATAACTTAAGACTTAAAAATCATATGCTTTTCAGACCAAACACCAGCTTCAACGGTATATTCAAAATGTATTCTGAGCCGGGCGCCGTGGCGAACGCCTGTAATCCCAGCACTTTGGGAGGCTGAAACAGGAGAACTGCGAGTTCAAAGCCAGGCTCAGCAATGGTGAGGCACTAAGCAACTCAGTGAGACCCTGTCTCTACATAAAACACAAAATAGGGCTAGAGATATGACTCAGTGGTTGAGCACTCCTGAGTTCAATCCCTGGCACCAAAAAAAAAAAAAAAAAAGTAATTCTGGTTGGCAGCAACCAGATGTCACAAGCCACACTGACAATTTGTGAGCTCAAATCAAACTTTGTTAGCCTAACGAAGAGCTTTAAAAAAACAAAAAACCGCTCCGGTGTCAACTATCTTTGGGGAACACATCAGAATCCAAAAACCTAATGCTCACCAGAATATGTAAAGGCAGTGTCTGATTAGTTCTAACCAAATCACCGTGATAGTAAGAGCAGTTCTTTTCTAAAAATACTTTCTACTAAATCATCTAAGATCTCTTTAATATAAGAGTTTGCTAAGATGTTTAAATAGGATTTAATTGAGAAATGATACTCAGATCTTAAGGCAGCTTTACCAGAAAATAAATTTAACAGGGAACAAAGAATATTAACAACAAATACCAAACTCATAACCAACAAAAAACCCTGCTCAGCTTATTCCTGTATGTCTGAAAAAAAAAGATTTCTATGATGTTTATTAGTACCTTTCAACAAGTTCTCTTTACCTCTAAATATTTCAGCAACCCCTCCTTCACCTCCACTCGATGCTTTCCGAATCTAACATTCAAAGCCCCACAGCTAAGCTACGCTGTTTAAGCTTAGAAACCATCTTATTCTCGCAATCTATTCATGTAATCGACCCCCCCACCTTTAGGAGGTGTAAACAAAGAGTACCAACACGTTGTGGTTCAGAATTGGAACGTTTCAAAACAAAGGAAACAACGGCGCCATAAACTGCTGCCCGCCAATTTTATCCTTCACACTATCACGGAAAAATATCTCCATAAAACAATCTCGGCGAGCTTAAGGTTCGGTTTACTAGGACACCGACGATGATTTTTGCACAAAAGGCCCCTTCGGTACAAGAGCGGCATTCCATTTAGGCGAAAAACAAAGCCCGCACGCCATCCGCTCCAACTAACGGGCCCAGGATTTACGTCAGATTGTTTCCAGCTTAAACGAGGCCAAGTACACTCCAGGTGCTGTCCTTTCCGGGACCATGAAAAGGGCCTTTGCTAACCTAAACAGTGGGTTACACCCGCAAAATATCTCCCCGCGCCCCACACGGCTTTGCGAGGCGCGGCCCGCGGTGGGCCGTGCGCGTGTCGGCGCGCCGCTCCTCCGCCATTTTGTGCCTCTGGCTGCGCGCCCAGACCGCCAGCCCAAGATGGCTGCGGCGAGGCTTCGCAGGGAGCAACGGCGAAATAGGATACCGTTCCCCTCCCCCATCACCGAGGGGACGCAGCGGCCATTTTTAATCTCTCCCCCCTTCTTCTAACGGAAAAAACGGCCGTCTGGGGAACGAAGCCACATATCCCGTTGGCGGCCTCCTTCTCGACCAAAGACACGTATCTACGAAGGTTTTTTTGAACTTTGTCACCTATCCCTCTTGGCTTCAGACTTCGGGGACTAATACGCCTCCGACTCCGGGCCGAGCCCGATGGGCCTAGAAAGAGATGCAAGAAGCTGGGACCACACAGCCACCCCCTACACCACCTATACGTACCCGCTCGCCGTAGTTCTGCTCGCCGCTGTCGCTCATGACTCCTGGCTGACGTCGCCGCTCGCTGGGCTTCAATCGAAGCTGCCAACCTCTTGCGCCTTCTCGATAGAGGCTCCTCCACAGCCTCGCAGGACGCACGGGTTGCCGAGCCACTCAGAGCCGAAACGCACCGCACCACCTCCGCACGGGCTCTAGCTCTGCCGGACGTGACGCGGCGCTCCTTAACCCGGCTCCTCCCCCTCCAGAACGCGCGCTTTCTCAACCCCGCCCCTCCGCGCTAGGCCTTTAATGCTCAGCTGAGGCACGTTCCGAACCGGACGTGACGTCAGCCCCGCCCTCTCGTGCTGCCCCACCCCTATCTTCCGGCCTCTTTGAGGCGGGAAAGGGAGTGTGTCCGGAGGCCTCAGAGGTTGAAGCCTCGGGACCCAGCGATGCCACCAGCCAGCCCTTAATCGCTTCTGAAACTCCTGTAGGAGAACGTCGAAGGTGGGAGGAGGGAGGACATGGTCACCATTTACTCCGCCCTTTATTCCTTTCTTCCGCCTTATTTTCTTTCTCGTTTTGTGTTTTCCCCTCATTGAAAAAGGTGGATATCCATACACCGGGTTACTACTTCACTTTGAATTTGTGTAGCTCTTAGTAATTGATTTTTCCTTCCTGAATAAACTTTTTAAAACCTAATCTTTATACACAGGAATTAAAAAAAATCTCTGTTCTGAAAATAATAATAATCTGGTAAGGGAGAACAAACAAATATTTACAAACTATCATTTTAAGTGCTAGAGACATGCACAACTACAATGGTGTCACGAGGTGGGAGAATTAATTTTGCCATTGTGGAGAGCAGACTGTGCCCCGCTTTGGGTTACTCTTTGGTGTGAAACGCAGTCGTTCTCAGGCTATGCCTAAACCTGAGTTACTCTATTTTGTAAAGCAGTATTTTGCCTTAACTACTCCATTTAGAGATTAGGTGCTGAGTGGAAATGACTACACCTTGTTTGTACAAGTAAACAACCACTCAAAAGGCACAAAGTGTTAAGTAATTATCATGCTAATAAGAATGACCATCTGTGAACATCAAATTAATCAGAAGCATATAGATGCATAGGTATATCAAACTCATATCAGGAGAACCATGCTGGGGGCTGGTGGGGCATGCCTGTAGTCCCAGCAACTCAGGAAGCTGAGGCGGGAGGATTGAGGCCAGCCTCAGCAATTTAGCCAGACCCTGTATCCAAAAAAAAAAATAAAGGTTGGGGATGAAAGTGCCCCTAGGTTAAATCCCCAGTACAAAAAAATAAAATAAAATACTAGAACCATGCTTTTATGGAACACACCAAATACCAAATGATACAACTCCCTCACTTAAGGCCTATAAAAAGAGAAGCACATGCAAGTGGACATGGTGGTACTTTGACCCTATTAAGTGGTCATTCATCATGAGCCTTGCCCAGGAAAGTCGCTAGAGCAACAAACCTCTGAATCTGTTCTCAGGCTTTAGAAGAGTACATTTTTTCCTGCCTGTGACAATCATGCAGGTCACACTCCAAGCTGATGTCTTAAGCTGACACTGAAACTATTGTCCTTCCAGATCTTAGCCTAGAGTAAGTTTCTGTGCATTGACAGCTCCCTGAACAAGCTCTTTGGTTGGTATTCTTATTTGACCACCTATAGTGACTTTTTACATTCATATCTGTTCTCTGCCTTTGCTCTCAGTTCAGTCTCCTGAACCCCTATGGCTGTCCCAACCCTTTCTTAGCTTTTCTATAATCTATGTATAATATATGTCTGGGCTGGGACTGTAGCTCAGTGGGAGAGTGCTTGCCTAGCGTGCTTGCCTAGCGTGCTTGAGGCACTGAGTTCGATCCTCAGCACCACATATAAATAATAAATGAATAAAATAAAGATCCATCAACAACTAAAAAAAACTTTAAAAAAATATGTCTGTATGTATGCAATATATATACATATATATGCATATATATAATTGTATAAAGTGTGATATGTGACTTGAGTGTTGTAGATATTAGAAATTGACTGGAATAAAATAACTTGTGAGTTCCTGGCTATGACTACCAGGTGATCCACAAGTATTCAGTGAACTGCCACTGATAAAAGTGGTGTAGCCTGTGAATTTATTGATATTCAATACATTATTTTGTTTTTTGGGGGTTTTTTGGTACTGGGGATTGAACTCAGGGGCACTCGACCACTGAGCCACATCCCCAGCCCTATTTTGTGTTTTATGTAGAGACAGGGTCTCACTGAGTTGCTTAGCACCTCGCCTTTGCTGAGGCTGGCTTTGAACTCACGATTCTCCTGTCTCAGCCTCCCGAAGTGCAGCGATTACAGGTGTGTATGCGCCACCGTGCCCGGCTTGATATTCAATACATTCTGACATCATGGAAAGATACAAAGGTGTTTGGTCTATGTTAATGACACAGCACACCCAGTATAGCCATTGCCCAAAAGCATATACTGGGTATGGTGGGAAGAGCCCAGTCTTAGAAGTAGGTACCTGATATCAGCTTCTGCACTTCAGCAATCCTCATCCATTAAAAAAAAAAAAAAAAAAAAAAGGCTGGTGAGGTACTTTAATACTTATCTGTAAAGAGCATTTGACTTTGTAAAAAGAAAAGCAGATTTATTAAGATATAATTCACACAAAGAAACAAAAAAAAATTTCTTCTTTGCTACTGGGGATTGAACTCAGGGGTGCTCAACCACTGAGCCACATCCCCAGCCCTATTTTGTGTTTTATTTAGAGACAGGGTCTCACTGAGTTGCTTAGTGCCTCGCCATTGCTGAGGCTGGCTTTGAACTCACGATTCTCCTGTCTCAGCCTCCCTAAGTGCTGGGATTACAGGCTTGCACCATGGCGCCAGGCTACAAAAAAAAATTTAAGAAAGATGTAACTCACCATGCAGTTCCCCCCATTTAAAATCTACAGATAATGGTTTTTAGTATATTACCAAATTGTATTACCATCATCACAATCAATTTTACAATAGTCTCAAACACTGAAGTCTGTACTCAGTAGTCATTTTTTATCCCCCTCAACACTTGCATCCCTAGGCAATCATCTCTATAAGATTTTATTTTTAAAATTTTTTATTGGTTCTTTTTAGTTATACATGACAGTAGAATTCATTTTGATATAATCATACAAGTATGGGTTATATTTTATTCTAGTTAGGACCCCATTCTTATGGATGTACATGATGGTGGGATTCACTATATTATGTTCATATAAGTACATAGAAAAGTTATTTTGGATTCATTCCACTGTCTTTCCCTTAGTGTGGGTTAGCTTCTGCATATAAACTAAAACGTTCGACCTTTGGTTATTTGGGGGATTGGCTTATTTCACTTAGCATGGTAATGTCCAGCTCCATCCATGTACTTACAAATCTTTATGGCTGAGTTATACTTCATTCTTTCTTTCTTTCTTTCTGTCTATCTATCTATCTATCTATCTATCTATCTATCTAATCTATCTATCATAATTTCTTTATCCATTCATCTGTTGAAAGGCATCTAGGCTTACTTCCATAGCCATTGTGTGTTGAGCTGCTGTAAACATTGATGTAGCTGTGTCACTGTAGCATGCCAATTTTAAATCTTTTTGGATATAAAGCAAGGAGTGGGATAGTTGGGTCAAATGGTGGTTCCATTCCTAGTTTTTTGAGGAATCTCCATACTGCTTTTCAGAGTGGTTGCACCAATTTGCAGTCCCACTAGCAATGTATATATAGATTTTATCTACAGATTTACCTATTCTGGACACTTCCTATAAATGACATAATTTGTAGTCCTTTGTAACTGGCTTTCTTGACTCAGTAATGTTTTCAAGGTTCATCCTTGTTGTAAAATGTACTGGTAAGTCATTCCTTTTTATTCTCAAATTATATCCCATTATGTGAACATGTTCCATTGTATTTATCCATTCATATTTTAATGAACTTTTGGATAGTTTCCACTTTTTAGCTATATAAATAATACTGCTATGAATGTTCATGTATACATTTTTATATGAGCATATTTTAACTCTGGAGTATACAACTAGCAGTAGAATTGTTAGCGTAACCAAACACAATGATTTCACCCCTTAGTGAGCGCAAAGGAACTGCTAAACTATTTTCCACAGTGGTGTCATTCATTTTTCATTTTACTCTGCAGTGTATGAAGCTTCCCACTTCTTTACATCTCACCAGTACTTGTTATTTTATACTTTATAATATATATGTGTATATTTGTACATATATATCCATATGCATACAAGCACACACACACCTCTCTTCATCCTGATGGATGTGATATGGTATCTCATTGTGGTTTTCATTTGCATTTCTCAAATAATAATGATGATCTTTTCATGTATTTATTGGCTATTTATAGATCTTCTTTGGAGAAATGTCTATTCTGATACTTGTCTAATTTGAATTGGGTTACTTAGCTTTTTATTATTGAATTATAAAAGTTGGCAACTTGATTCTTGCTTGGCATTCTAGAACAGTATCAGTATTTAAGGTAGATGAGAACCAGAGATTTTGTGATGTCCTCCCTTTTTATGTATTCTACAGAACACACCTTGTCTACTTTTAGTTTTAATTAGGGATTTATATGCTTTGGTCTTTGGTTTTTGGTTTTAGGGATTTATATATACAGCTTTGAACACCCTCCTCAAATCCATGCTTAATTCTAGTTGCCACTGAGCATGGTGGCACACACCTGTAATCCCAGCAACTCAGGAGGCTGAGACAGGAGGATCACAAGTTCAAGGTAAGACTGGGAAATTGAACGAGTCCCTGTCTCAAAGTAAAAAGTGTATAAAAGGGTATACCTAGTGGTAGAACACTCACTTAGAATGCACAGGCCCTATATTCAATCCCTAGTACCAAAAAAAGAAAAAAGTAAGAAAGAAGAAACAAAGAAAGAAAGAAAAAATCCTATTACCTGTTGGAATATTTACCTGGACATTTTAGAGGCTTCCAAAATTAACTTGTTCAAAAGTAAACTCTTTTTTTTCCCCCCTGATATTCTGGATTGAACCCAGGTTTCATTAACTACTGAGTCACATCTCCAACCCTATTTATTTATTTATTTAGCAACAGGGTCTCGCTGAGTTGGTTATGGCCTTGCTAAATTGATGAAGCTAGCTTTGAACTCGTGATCCTCCTGCCTCAGCCTCCCAAGCAGCTGAGATTCTAGGCGTGTGCCACCATGCCTGGCTCAGCCCTTTTGTTGTTGTTGTTTTATTTAATTTTTATTTTGTTGGTACAGAGGATTGAACCCAGCTTTACCACTGAGCCACATCCCCAGCTCTTTTATTTTTATTTTGAGACAGGGTTTCACTAAGTCCTTAGGACCTGACTAAATTGCCGAGGCTGGTCTCAAACTTATAAATCTCCTGCTTCAGCTTTCCTAGTTGCTGGGATTACAGGCCAGTACCATCGCACCCAGCTCCTGGTTTTGTTTCTTTGAAATAGGGTCTCCTTAGGTTGCCCGGACTGGTCTGGAACTTGTGATTCTCTTGCCTCAGATTCACTGGGATTCTAGACCTTCATCCCCCAGCCCACTCCAGCAAATTCATCATTTTAAATCTACTCCTCCTGTGCACTCCAAAAGTCGCTGCTTAAAACATTCTTCAACATTACCCTCCTTATCTAATTGGTTAATACAGTTCATGTTCTTAAAATTTATGTTTCCCTCTTCCATCTCTCATTTATCTGTGGTTTTGCAAAATACTTGTATTGTTTTGTTTTTATGGTGGGGTGTGTATGGGGATTGAACTCAGGGGCGCTTTACATCCAAGTTACATCATCAGTCCTTTTTATTTTTTGACACTAAGTTTCTGTTTTTTTCTAAGTTGCTGAGGGCCTTGCTAAATTGCTGAGGGTGTCCCGGAACTCCCGATCCTTCTGTCTCAGCCTCCAGAGTTACAGGCTTGCACCACCATACCTGGCTGCAAAGTAACTTAGAAACTAAATTAGTGTTTGTGGAGATTTTACAACTTGAGGCACCTTATTTAAAGTTCTAATAAGAGAAAATAGGGTTATTAAAATGTTCAAACCAGTACTTTAGAGACAGAATCATAATCACAAAGGTGAAATGGGAAATAGGGTGTGTCTGAGGGAAGAATTCTAGAACAATTTTCTTAAAATTGTGTTTGGAATTTTGCAACAATCCTTTGTGATTCCCTGAATTTATCCTTTTCTAATCTTTACATTAGCTAGGCTGTACCATCTCTAAAATCTTTTGTATCCTCTCTGAGAAGAAGAGATTATATTCCCCCCACCTGCCTTTTTTAATAAAATATTTACTTTTTAGTTGTAGGTGGACAGAATATCTTTATTTTATTTTTATGTGGTGCTGAGGATGGAACCCAGTGCCTCACGCATGCTAGGCGAGCACTTTACCACTGAGCCATAACCGCAGTCCCATATTTTCCCCTTTTTAATGCCTAGACAAATGCCAGTGTGATCTAATTTAAAAATTAAGTCAGGATCACAATGTTAATTGTACAATCTAAAAGATTCTAGAACACGGGTGTTCATTGTCCACAGGGCTTGAATGTTTTCCAGATATTGAGAGAAAAAAATGCAAGTCAGGTCATGATACCACATGCTTTGAAATCAACAAAGGCTTCCCATAACTTTTATGACAAAGACTAAAACTTTTAATACAATCTGCGATTCTCCACATAATCTATTATTTAACTGCCTCCCTTCCTCTTATTCACAAAGCTGTAGGACACAGCTTTGTCCTTTGTCACTGTCCTTGTATTCTCAGCCCTCCTGGGAACACTTTTCCTTCCAAAACTTACCTGAACCTGGACTCCCACTCATATTTCAGGAATTGCCTTGCTTCTTGGTTCGAATTAGGTTAGATCTCTTCCTTAGTACTCAATGGCACCCATTAACAATCATATTATGTATAGCAATTACAATTATTTTTATTTTATTTTATTTCTTTTATGTGGTGCTGAGGATCGAACCCAGTGCCTCCCATGTGCTAGGCGAGCACGCTACCACTGCACCATAACCCCAGCCCACAATTACAATTAAACAATCATAATATGTAATTATTTTTATTAATATTTCTGTGATTATGGTTTTTATGTCTGTCTTCCACACCAGCTTGTAAGTTCCTTGAAAATAGGGTTCAGCCGGGCATGGGGGCACACATCTGTAATCCCTGCACTTAGGGAGGCTGAGACAGGAGAATCGCGAGTTCAAAGCCAGCCTCAACAATGGCGAGGCGCTAAGCAACTCAGTGAGACCCTGTCTCTATATAAAACACAAAATAGGACTGGGGATGTGGCTCAGTGGTCGAGTGCCCCTGAGTTCAATCCTCGGTACCAAAAAAAAAAAAAAAGAAAAAGAAAGAAAATAGGGTTCATTACTATTTTGCCTACACTTTTTAAAAAATTCCTTTTTCTATTTCTTCTTCTTCTTCTTCCTCTTCTCCTTCTCCTCCTCCACTTCCTCCTCCTCCTCCTCCTCTTCTTCTTCTTCTTCTTTTTAAGGTACTGGGGGTTGAACCCAAGTGTGCTCTACCACTGAACTACACCTATTTTTTGAGACAGGGTCTTGCTAGGTTGACCAGGCTGGCCTTGAACTTGGGATTCTCTTGACTTAGCCTCCTGAGTTGCTGGGATCACAGGCATATAAGATCATGCCTGACCACTACTAGTTCATTCATTCATTCCTTCTTTGCACTGATTGCACTGGTTGCTCCAAATTCATCCTTTTTGCCTGCACTGTGAAAACAGATCTGGGCCCTTCAAATACTTTTCTTTGCCAGTTGGCACAAAAGCTTTGTCAGTACAGTGGTTTGGATGGGCATTACAGGAAGAAAGTCTTTAATTCCTAGTTCTAGTGTGTATCTTCCAGGATTCTGCAGAAATGAGGCTTCCCTGGCTACCAGCTCCAGCAGTGAATACTGCTCT
The DNA here is from genome assembly GCA_004024805.1 of Geosciurus inauris. Classification (NCBI taxonomy): domain Eukaryota; kingdom Metazoa; phylum Chordata; class Mammalia; order Rodentia; family Sciuridae; genus Geosciurus; species Geosciurus inauris. Next base: position 4,145 of record PVHX01014539.1, on the reverse strand, counting down.
CTCCAGGCCTGAGCTTCTGCAGGGTGCTGAAAGTGTTTCTGGGTTCCCAATCATTCCTGCAGCACCTGCAGCCAGCAGCACCTATCTCCCAGTAGCTCCCTCCAGATCAGTCGGCCTCAATCCCAGCCTGGTTTCATAGCAGAAGCCTCAGGCTCCTGCAGCATTCACAGCTTCTCCATTGTCCAGCTCCTATAGTATGCAGCAAAAACAAGCACCTAATGGTACCCAACAGTGCCTGGTGGGGGGCAGCAACATCAGCAGTGGGCAGCTGTTCCTGGAACCACAGTTCCTGGCTTTATAGTTAAACACTGTCCCATGAACAGCTCTCCCTGGCATCCTGGAGGAAAGATTTCTGGAAAATTCCAAGGGGCTGATTCAGTTCTGCCAGAGTGTAACCAGAGCAAATTCTCAGTGTTTTAGTAAGCTAGGGCCATGCTTTCTCCAACAAGGTCTGGATTCTATCTGTGGAAGAGAAAGGAGGTCCTCCACCTGGCACTCAGAGCCAAGGGGAGGGCTTCTCCTTATATCCACTACTCCAACATTGTTTAGCCTTTTCTCACTAATTCCTTATTACATCTATCCCCAGTTATACTTAGCGATTATTTATATCATACTTTCCCTGTTCAGATTATTGTGTAGCTAATCTCTCTTGACTGGACCATTGCTAGAAATGATCCCTCTGGAAACTACTGGGATGTGGAGGTGAAGGGGAGAGAGGAGCTGGAGCAACTTCTAGGTTCTGGCTTAGAGGGATAAGGGTGCCATTAACTAACAAGGGAAGTGAAAGCAGGTGGGACAGAACAATGAGTTCAACTTGAGGCCCACAGAATTTGATGTGTGACTGGGACATCCAGACTAGTAGTTATGGCTTTCTCAGGAGAGAGGAAGATGGAATATACAGATCTGGAGTGGCCAGTATAGAGATGGTCAAGAAAGGCTTGCTTTGAATAAGTGGGATCTTCAAGGTAGTGATAGTGAGGGGTGTCTTCAGAGCATTAATAGCAATGCCTTTCTGTACATAAAGTGAACTGAACATCCACTCACCATTCACTTCTTGGAATTATGAAGATTGAAGTCAAAACTTGGAGATTTAAGCCTGGCGCAGTGGTGCATGCCTGTAATCCCAGCACTTTGGGAGGCTGAAACAGGAGAATTCCACATTCAAAGCCAGCCTTAGCAACAGTGAGGCACTAAGCAACTCAGTGAGACTGTCTCTACATAAAACACAAAATAGGGCTGGGGATGTCACTCAGTGGTCGAGTAACCCTGAGCTCAATCCCTGCTACTAAAAAAAAGAGAGAGAAATTTAGCTAAGGCAGATGTTCATGAGATATCTTAGGATTGAGAGGAAATGCAGAAAACATTTAGTATGCTGACTATGGCTGGATAGTGTAATAAGGTTAAAACAATCAATCATTTTGTAATGTCCCAGCCCTTCAGAAAAATTCAGCTTAGAAAAAAAGAAATTTAATGTGTCAAAATGCGTTCTACTGTCATGTATAACTAATTAGAACAAACAAAAAACCAAAACATAAAATAAAAGAATTGTTAAAGAAAGAAGCAAATGAAAGACTTCCATATCTATGAAAGAGATGAAGATAGCAAAATTAGAATATCAAAATCATAAATTAGAACTCACGCATTTAACATATGCCAAAAATGCTTCATCTTAGATTTATTATTATATTACTTATATAAACTGTAGATTAAGAATTCAAACAATAAGAAATGTGCAAAACAAAAAGTGAAAATCCTATTTCCCATGCCCTTTTTTTACTATCTCACTCCTCAGAGGTCGCTCCAATTAAATTGTTGTATAACCTTCTAAATCTTTGATAGATCTATAAATTAAATTTTTTCAAAGCAGAATCATTCTGTATATATTTATCGTAACATATTATTCTGCAACTTGCTTTCTTTGTTTAGCAACCTAAAATATGCTAAATGGGGAAGGATCACTCAATGGTAGAACATTTGCCTGGGGTGCGTGAGGCCCCAGGTTCAATCCACAGCACCACAAAAAAAGTGAAAAACAACAACAACAACAACAACACATGCTAATGTCTTTGCACATCAGTGCACATGAGTGTATCTCAGTTTTTAAAACAGTTGCATGGTATTCCACTATAAATACGTACCGTGACCTATTTTACCATTCCCTATTTATAAAGACATGGAGAGTGAGAAGAAACCAGTCTTCCAAAGAGCAGAGAAAACCCATGTTCTGGGCAGGGGATCAGTGGGATCACAAAGGCACTGAGGTGAGACTGTATGGCAGGTTCCAAAAGCAGTGAGCCCAGACTCTGAGATTGTAGTGGCACAGCTGGGTATTAGAAGGGAGTGTAGTGAGGAGAGCCGGGGGTGCCTGGTCTGCCTTGTCTTGGGAGGAAATCCTGCCTCCCAGGGTCTGAAAGATCTGGACAAGCTTAAGCTCTATGTCTCTGTGGCCTCCTTTGTAAAATAGGAATGACAATGGCACCTACTTCCTAGATTTTGCTGTCAGGATTCAAAGAATTAGTAAGTATAAAACACTGAGAGCATGATCTTGCCCACAATTGGTTAGCAATTGCTTTGTGGATCTTAGAAAGGATGTGAGATGTTATTTAAATGTAGTGAGAAGCTATTGAAATGTTTTAGTTAGGGAAAGTACTGGACTCACTTTTGATTTGTGTAAGAATATTCTCTAATGTGTTGAGAGTGTCTTTTACATTATAAGATCTACCCCCTATGACAGTACTATTTGAGAATTTTAAATATGCATATGTATAAATTTGGAGAAAATGAAGATTAGATTTAAAAAATGTGATAGATGAGATCAGACACTTGCAGATATGGCAAAATTCAAAAACGAGCAGGATGAAACTGTTACAGGAATATCTATGGAATTGATACAGCTTGTCTTTTATTTTGATTTACTTATTGATATCAGCACATCTTCTAGTATTAAAATCTGGAAGTGTTTATTTTAAGAGTTCTGGATTCTAATTCTGATATTCACTCTCTATGGAACCTGGAGGTACAAGTTCTCTTTCTGCTTTACTTTCTTCTACTTGCTAAACCAGATTATGTCTTCTCTGCCTGCTGTATGAAGTCTTGTGAGGAAAAATGAGACAGTGAAAAGAGGAAAAGGAAAAAAGGGTGGAGAGAGAGGGAGAACAACATGAAGGTACTTGGAAATATGGAACTGAAAACAAAGAAGAGAATACAATACATTTGTGGGTTTTTTTAAAATATTTTTTTTAGTTGTTGATGGACCTTTATTTCTTATTTATTTATATGTGGTGCTGAGGATCGAACCCAGTGCCTCACGCATGCTAGGCAAGCGCTTTACCACTGAGCCACCACCCCAGCTCCAATACATTTGTGTTTGTGTGTCTGTATGAGCACATCTCTCTATTACACCATTAATATCCAAATGATGTGCGCATGTAGTCTATTATCATAAAAATGTATATAATATATACAGATGTGGAAGTTGATCACAAAGGTACTGAAAGACCAGAGGAAGAGGCTCCTTGGCATTCCCTTCTCTGCTGCCCTCCTTTTTTTCTTGTTCTACTACCCCGTGCCCTGTATCCCTGGCCTTGTGACCACAGTAGGTGCAAGCTGAGGGGTTCAGCATCTTGGAGGGGAGTCTCTGCTTGCCAATGATGATGGCCCCTCACTTCATAACTGGAATATATTTTGATGCTGGAAGTCTCCTTTTCACAGGGATGAAGACTGTAAGTACAGAAGGGAGTGGAGGAGACCCAGCACCTTCCCTTTAGTCCATCAGCAGAGAGGGTGGTCCATATAAAGGATTTACTCTCTTCCCTCAGGGAAAGATGGTGGCAGATACCGCCAAGCGCCTGGGGCTGAAGCACACACGTGGTATACAGTGGCCTGGAGAATGTGGAGCGGCTGAGTGGGGGCAAGTTGAAGGTGCTACACTTCGATGGGAAGGGAGAGGTGGAGGAATATTTCTGGTCCATTGGCGTTCCCATGACCAGTGTCCGCGTGGCAGCTTACTTTGAAAACTTTCTCACCATGTGGAAGCCAGCAAAAGCCCCTGATGGAGATTATTTACTACACCTTAGGTAAATGGAAGTTTGCAGTGAATGGTAACCAAACACCTGGCTGTTTTCCTCTCTCTCTCTCTGTCCCCC
>PVHX01014538.1:7618-50163 GCA_004024805.1 Geosciurus inauris | reverse complement strand
GGGCGTGGTGGCTCATGCTTGTAATCCCAGCACTTAGGGAGGCTGAGACAGGAGGATCGCGAGTTCAAAGCCAGCCTCAGCAATGGCGAGGCACTAAGCAACTCAGTGAGACCCTGTCTCTACATAAAACACAAAATAGGGCTGGGGATGTGGCTCAGTGGTCGAGTGCCCCTGAGTTCAGTCCCTGGTGCCAAAAAAAGAAAAAAAAAAAATTCTTTTTCATTATACATGACAGTAGAATGTATGTTGACAGCTGGGTGTGGCGGCGCATGCCTGTAATCCCAGCACTTAGGGAGGCTGAGACAGGAGGATTGCAAGTTCAAAGCCAGCCTCGGTAAAGGTGAGGCAGTAAGCAACTCAGTGAGACCCTGTGTCTACATAAGACACAAAATAGGGCTAGGGATGGGCTCAGTGATCGAGTGCCCCTGAGTTCAATCCCTGGTACCAAAAAAAAAAGAATATATGTATATTTTGACAAATTATACATTTATGGAGTACAACTTCCTATTTTTCTGGTTGTACGTGTTGTGGAATTACATTGCTTAACACACTCTTCACTAATCTTTTCTCAATTGTCATTTCAGATTCCTATTAGCCTGTCAAATGTAGGCTTTGTACCTCTTTATGGTGGAGATCAGACCCAGAAAATTCTTGCTCTTTTTGCACCTGAAGATTCACTCACAGGTCTTTCTTTTGCTTCATTTTTGTAAATCGAGGAGTTTTTTTCCCAAACTGTTAGGAATTTATAAACAAGATAATGACATGAAAGAATTTGTTTTTGAAAACTTATTTCAAATTCTAGTTTTAGAAAAAACATTAATTCTTAATTGCTTATAATTAAATAAGTGTTTTATGGGTGAAATAAAATAAATGGCATAAATTGGGCCATATTATGTTATAAAGTAGAATGTATGGGTATATTTGAGTATCTGTATAAACCTTAACAGATAGTAATATTGTATACTTCAACATTTAAAACTTAAATGTTCATGATTGTTTATTCTATTTTAGCTGTCGCACTTTATCTTGCTGATCAGTGGTGGGCTATTGATGATATTGTGAAAACATCTGTCCCTTCTAGAGAGGGGCTTAAGCAGGTAATGATCCTGTAATTTCAATATTTCCTGTAAACAGTGATTGTTTTTGAAGTTATGGAACTCTTCCCCATTTTAATATAATCAAGTTATATTAAGTCCTTAGAGTTGTATTTTATGATCAAACCACCACCCAGGTTGGGTTTCTTCTATTTTGTGTGATTCTGAAAGTTTCTGTGAATTGGGTTAGGAAGACTGAATACCTGTCGGTTAGTTTAGCTGTGGCTTTCTTTATCCACGTTAGCTTCTGATTTTCTTATTTGGTAGAGGAAAGCCTAGTTCTTTTCGTGTGGTTGCTTAGCTTTTCTGCCTCTAGGAGAGACTGACCAGGAAACTTATTTATTAGTTGGGCTTCTTCCCGTGACCTGTTTCGTGTTCTGAACAGGTTCCGGGGAGAACAAACTTCAAAAGCCTCTGTGGGGTGTGTCATAGAGGCCAGCCAGAAGCTAGCCGCTGCAGTGTTTGTTATGGGAGGAACACTGGCTTGCATTCTGGGGGCGAAAGGTTTTAAAAGACATTTCAGGTACCTTGATTTTTAGAGGATAACTAGAACACAGGAGGAAAGTCCACAGATACCAGTTGTAAAATATTTGAAGAGTCTGGTCAAAGTAAAAGATTGTAGACATGTTTGGTGCCTGGAAGAATGTCATTTACAGTGAAACTGAGAGAATAGACCCCATGACTGGTTGAGGTACATTATTAGACCCTTCTTACTTAAGGAGAATACTGACTTTTATAGCAAACACTACTAATCATTAATAGGTACAGATATCCTTCTTAATTAAATCTAACAGGAAGAGACTCTTGCTGAGAGCAGTGAAATTAACAGATATAAATATATATCCTAATAATTCTTCCTTTAGAAGTTTTCTAGGATAGTCCAAGTCTCTAAAAACTTGTGAAATCTGGAAGGTGTCAGTTACTTTTGTTCACTTTTGTGGGGCTATTGGACTATTTAGAAGAAACAAGGAAAGCATGTCAAGAAACTTCGAAATCTGGGAAAAAAAGTGAGAATCTTGCAGGTTACTGAGGTGTTCTCATTTCTTCTTTTGAGTTTAAAACTTTTTTTTTTTTTTAATATTGGGGATTGAACCCAGAGATACTGTACCACTTAGCTGCATCCCAACTCTTTTAATTTATTTATTTAAAATTTTGAGATGAGGTCTTGTGAAGTTGCCAGGGCTAACCTTGAACTTGTGCCCCACCCAGCCTTGGCCTCTTGCATAGCTGGGATTATAGGCATGCATGAATACATCTGGCTTGAGATTAGAATTTTGAAAGCGATCACAGTCATAGAGAAGAAGTTGTAGGAGGAGCATAATACACTTAGCACTGCTCCTTTTGGATCTATTAATTTTTTTGGATTTGCCTTGAAATTTCAGAGCAATGGGCATATCTCACAAAAGCTGGGAGAATGTGTATACCTGGGCATCTGCCAGTCTGATAGAAAACTTTGAACCAAAAATGAAGGGAAGGAGAGAATTAAAAACCTGCATAAAGCCATCAAATGGAAGGAGTAGATAGTAATGGGGAGAATAGCTTCTTCTCAGGAACAGCTCTGAAAGAGGAAATGTATGGGTTAAGAAAGCAAGAATCCGAAGTATATAAAAACTTGACTGAAGTTGGCACATTATACAGGAAGATTAAAGGCTACAGAAGGGGAAATCTTACTTAGACCATGTAGCCTCTCCTACACAAGTGAAGAAACTGTGAAACCTCTAGGTATGGATTGGAAAGGTAGAAGGAGTCAAGACAAAAAATGATACTGTTTGGATTCCTACAGTAGATCTCCTCTAACCTAGTTACTTTGTGACATCATCTCTTGAGAAAGTAGGAACATGAGTGAAGTAGCACTGTGACTCTAGCCAAATCCTGACCACTGTGGAAAAAAATGGGTTGGTAAAGTCACAGGAGGGCATAATCATTGTTCTCCTTAATGAACACATGGCCTCAAGCAAGTGACTTTACTATTACAAGCCTCATTTTCCTCTGTCTTGAATATTGTGGTAAAATTAAATGGGAGTTTAAAGATCATAACTCTGTTCTTGAAACCTAGTGTTCACTTATAAGGAAGTCCTCAGTTGCATACTGCAAAAGTTCGTCCTTTTTTCTGTCCTGGTCACTATTTTATCATTTACTGGGAGGAAGACATAGATGGCATGCTTATTAATTCTGCCTGTCACAGCACTGAATAGGGGATCTAACCTGTGAAAAGTAGCATTAAGAAACACAGAGAAGGAGCTAACATGATGAAATTAAGCAGGCATATATGTAAAGAAATACCTTAGTTAATAAAAAAGAAGCAGCTGTATATACACACCATGAACACCAGCCAGAATTAGCAGTGCATGTGAAAAAGACTTGGGCTTTAGTTAATCAATAAAATAAATCTATGAAAAGCCTAAAGTTCCTACAGAAACGTCCTGTTGCCTCATCAGATCCTCATTTCTACAATTCCTCTGTGCCAAACATGAGAGATTCAGGGATATGGAGCATTTCCAAGAGAGGACTAGAATGGCTTAAGCACCACACATTGTGTTAGATTAGCTTTTTCCTTTAGTTCTGTTGTTTAGCTTTGGTGTGAAATTTAGGAGAAAATCACAGCCATCTTTAAATATTGGTGGTCTTCATGGCTGGAGAATATCAAAGTATAGTCTTTGGGTACTAGATATCAGCTCAGTAATGGGAAGAATTTTGTTGATCAGAACTGTGCAAGGAAAGAACGGGTTGCTGTCTATATTAGTGTTAGTCAGTGCTGTCATTTCTTGGGTTGTTTGGTATGGGAGATCTCCTGTCGGATATTTTTGAGAGTAGTGTGTGTATATGGTTAATTCTTTCTTTCTCCTCCTCAATCAACTAATCAGAGGATGAACTAATTTTTATTTAAGGGAACTTATGGGAAAATAGACTTTATGTAGAGAACTCTTATTTCTAGCATGAAAGTTCTCTGTTGGGGGGAAAACTGACTATTTTATGTTAGAAAGTTGTTGGTATTATTGGGGTATCTGTGACTATGTATCCCTGTGTATATAAGGTGAGGCTGTTTCCATTCTGTCTTTGCCCCAAGAATGTTTCACTAGACTTTTCTGGTGTTACTATCCTCACTCATCTGGTCTAAGAGAGGGATGTGGGGAGCAGAGTGGAATATTCCTATAGTTAAATAAGAAGAACTGTTAAATGAACGTTTCACCTGGAAAAGGCAGGACAGATGCCTTTCCCAAGGGCTTAATTATGGCTTCATCAAATGAGGTAATTGTTTTTAAAATCTTTAGGGAATAACAGGCCTCCCCCCTTTTATGTGGAGGATTGAATGGGGTAAAAGGATTGAAGCAGGATATATTGCCGGGGGCTGCAGTTAGGGCTGGGGAGACCCTGGATCTGTGTAGCTGGAAGCATAAAGGCAACATTGAGCCCTGAAGGAGATACTGGGTGTTTGGTGTGTTGGGAACCTGTTTAGCTTGTTTTAGAATTTGCTGAGAGGTTGTATTTCATTCATAATATGTGTCTATGAAAATGGATTGTAATTGGTATGAATTAGTCTCATCTCTGTGATATAAAATGTTTTACAAATCGTGTTGAATGCATTTGAGGTGCTCTGAATACCAGTGTGAGATGTGGGAGCAGGAGCAAGGTGACTAGCCTTCCTAATGGCTGCATATTGTAACTGCTGTGCCTGCTGTTTGACTCTCTTTGTAGGTGAGCACTCTTGGGGAGAGAGTGGTTCTGTATGTTCTGAATCGAATTATTTATAGAAAACAGGAAATGGAGAGAAATGAGATCCCATTCCTGTGTCATAGCAGTACTGATTATGCTAAGATTCTGTGGAAGAAAGGAGAGGCCATTGGGTTTTATTCAGTTAAGCCTACAGGTGAGTCTTTATAAGTTACTTAAACTGTATGTTTCAGAAATCTCCATCTTAGAACCCCAACTGTGTCAGTACTATTAAATTAGTCTCTAATTTGAGGTGATTTTACTTAGTACTTCTTGGGAGTGCTTTGATTCTACTATCCCACGAAAGTGACAGTTATTGGGAAGTCTTCTGGAAAAATAATTAATAAAAATAAATACTTGTTAATGGAGGGACAATTTTTTCACATACATAGAAGGGTGTAGTTGAGCCTACAATTTTTCTTTTTTTTTTGTACCGGGGATTGAACTCAGGGGCACTCGACCACTGAGCCACATCCCCAGCCCTATTTTGTGTTTTATGTAGAGACAGGGTCTCACTGAGTTGCTTAGCGCCTCGCCGTTGCTGAGGCTGGCTTTGAACTCGCGATCCTCCTGTCTCAGCCTCCCTAAGTGCTGGGATTACAGGCTTGAGCCACCGCGCCCGGCTCAATTTTTCTTTCTTACTCTTGCACTACTTTTCTTTTAAATGTGGTATTTTACTTTGATTTCTCCTGCTGTGACTATTGCTCCTTCCAAAACCCCTGGGGCCTAACTAAATGCATTGTCCATTTCTGTTTAGAATGGTTCAGTCTGACATATTAATGAGCACCCTCACTAATTACTAAGAAAAACATAGGGTTTTAATATATTTAGAAGATACAAACAGCTTCAAAGTTGTCAGTCTCTTAAAATCCAGCTCTTCCCTACCAGTGAAAGCCTGCTGTGGCGTCACACTTGTTCATTCAGCTCCCTCCAGACCCTGAGCAGGAAGGTTGAGCCTACTTCCTCCGTGTGTATGTTCACCCCATGTCTTGTTAGTTCCAAATCACCCTGTCTGCCTTGTTCTGCACCTTGACCAAAAGACTGTTTGCAGAGATCACGTGATAGTTTCTTTCTTTTTTCCATTACCAATATTCCAGAGTGAGCTCTTTCAATCAGATCCAGTCTCAAGATTGTACTGTATTCATGTTGAGTGGAAGAACAGTTGTGACTGATACCTTTTCCTATAATCAGTACACATGTGTGACTGGAGTTAACATTTAAAGCTAATAAAAAGAAGCCCATTTTTTTCCAATATTAAAACCATTGCGATTATAATTTTAAATGTTCTTTGCTTTATAGTAAACGCTTTGGGTCTCCTTTAATATGTTATATTATTATTGTGTACCTTTGAAATAAAACCAATGATTTGTGGAACTTCAGAATGATATTGAGTATACATGAGGAAAAAAGAATGTTGAATGGAAGTATAGTGCTCCGTTGTATAGAAGGCATCAGTTTAAATGTTTTTCTTTTAGGCACCAGGGATTGAACTCAGGGGTACTCGACCACTGAGCCACATCCCCATCCCTATTTTGTGTTTTATATAGAGACAGGGTCTCACTGAGTTGCTTAGTGCTTCACTGTTGCTGAGGCTGGCTTTGAACTCGAGATTCTCCTGTCTCAGACTCCCAAAGTGCTGGGATTACAGGCGTGTGTCCCTGTGCCTGGCTAGTTTAAATGTTTTAATGGTTAGAGTTGAGGTATGTTTTTAATTGCTTTATTTTATATGAGGTAATTCCTATGGGAATTGGAGGTTGTTTTGTTTTGTTTTGTTTTGTTTTTCTCCTTTGGCCTTCACAGTGGCTCTAGGGGTTTCCTACCTGAAACCAGCTCATAGACATTTGGAATACAGATTAGTTTATACCCTTTTACTGAGAACTTGTTTTCTATGCAAGACATGCAGTTAATTAGTATTTCTGATCAGTGTTTGACTCCAGAAGTATGTTCCTCTTTGTTTTATGTGCATATTGGAGCTCCTTCTCCTTTAGGACCTGACCTCTGTTGCGTGTTGTGATAGTTTACTCCATTTTATATCCTGGAGCTTCCAACTGCCACTGTGTCTACTACTTTTAGCATTTTCCCATAATTTCTTTTTTTTTTTTTTTTTTTTTGGTGCTGGGGATTGAACTCAGGGGCACTTGACCACTGAGCCACACCCCCAGCCCTATTTTGTGTTTTATGTAGAAACAGGGTCTCATTGAGTTGCTTAGCGCCTCGCCGTTGCTGAGGCTGGCTTTGAACTCGCGATTCTCCTGTCTCAGCCTCCCTAAGTGCTGGGATTACAGGCTTGAGCCACCGCGCCCGGCTAATTTTCCCATAATTTCTTATAATTTCCTTATATTCTCACTGTTTACTTGAGTTCTTCCCTTTTAAGGTTTGTCTTTCTCTACCAGGTAAAAATAGAATTAGGTATGCTTGTACTAGTCTTTGAATCATTGGCCAGTTAGTTCAGGAAAAGCTTTTTCTGCAAAGGGAACCCAGACATAATTAAAATATTTTGGAAGAAATGTCCAAAACAAATAGTAAAACACTATGTGATTTTTCTTTTCTCTTGCGCTCTCCCATGTGTATATCAGGGGGAAAAAAAGCTGTGCCTATTTAAAAAAAAAAAAAAAAAAATCCTCATTAAGCAGATTTGTAGTTAAATGAAAATCTCATGAAGTAATTTATTATTTATTATTTTTTTACTGAATAACAAATTATGGGAACACTAGAGCATACAAATAGCTTTGATATGCAGAAGAATACTTTATGAGGTGAAATTCAAGAGACTATATAATATTTTTTTTTAGCCTGAAATAAAGAGATCACTGTGAGGGATTTACAGTTTGCATATTTGTTTTTTGGATTTGGTGGATAAAATTTTGTTATAAAGATTTTTATGATTTTTTTTTGTTCTTTTTACTTCATTTACTGGTTTTTTGTTATTTCTGCTTTGTTATTTTAATAGAACTGAGTACATTCCTTTAAGGTATATATAATTTTTTCCCTTGTTCTATATATGAGTGTGTGTGTGCGCGCGCGCGTTGGGGATCAAATCCAGGGCCTTGGGCATGCTAGGCAAGCACTCAACCATTGAGCTACACTCCTAGTCCTATGTGCTTTCAAAAATTTCTTGAAGGCCAAATGCTTCAAACTAGCCTTTGAAATAAATAGTGTTTATTTTGCAGTTGAAAGAGGGTTTTGGGAAGTAGTTGCTTGAGGTTCCTTAATTTGTCTTAATTTATTGACAAATTAAGTCCTTCATTGATCAATAGTTGTTTACTTAATGTAACTGTTTTAACAAGTATTTTTGAGAAAGAACATAAGAATGAGATTGAAGGTATTATTACCACTTTTGAATTATGAGTAATTTTTTTTTGAGGGGGAGTACTGGGGATTGAACTCAGGGGCACTCGACCACTGAGCCACATCCCCAGCCCTATTTTGTGTTTTGTGTAGAGACAGGGTCTCACTGAGTTGCTTAACACCTCACTTTTGTTGAGGCTGGCTTTGAACTTGAGATTCTCCTATCTCAGCCTCCTGAGCCGCTGGGATTACAGGCGTGCACCACTGTGCCCGGCTAAATTATGGGTAATTTTTGAGATCTGTTCTCATTTTGCAGTGCCTTCAGTTTTGAGGAATGGTTCAAATCTGAGCTTAAGCTGTAGAGAATGGTGGGGAGCAAGGGAAGCAAAATGTTTTATAACCCAAACAAATCCTACACCACTACTAATCCAGGAAAATGAAAAGATTTATAAGAAATTTGACAGTATACCTGATTTTTTCTCTGTTCTTTCTCACTTTACCCTAAGACTGACGATGAATTTGAGATTGAAGAAAATATTAGTGAAATAATTAAAACAACTTAATTCAATTGTTTTGAAATTTGTACTATTATTCATCTACTGTATGACTCAAATTATCTTTTTATAAAAATCAAGATGTAATGTGTGGAGGGCTTAATTAGTTTCCAAGAGATTTTGGGTTTAGTTGTATTGCTGCTAATTTGTAAGTTGTTACAGTTTGTTTGCTTTTCAGTTTTATCCTTTAAGGTGAGGGAGTTAGGACTGACTAGGCTCTGAAGTGTTTTGAATCTGCATTTAGAAGTTGGAGTATCCATGAGCAAAATCCATGACCTCAGTGCTGCCTTTAAGTGAGGAAGCTGAATTTAAGAGAAATGTAGTGTACACCTTAAGGGTGAAATACTGTGATGGGAAAGAGTGAGTTATTTCCTATAGTCTTGTGAAGAAAAGGCTCATCAAGAGTAAATGAAGAGTGTGTGATCATCCAAGCTCCAGCACCTGACTGTGAGGCCATACTGGGGTGAAGGTTAATTCTCAGTGGGTAAAGTTATATGAGCAGCCTTAAAGCTCTTCAGCTACTCAGATAACATTTAGAATACAGTGCTTTTTATAACTCACTTCATTTTTTTTTGGTACCGGGGATTGAACTCAGGGGCACTCGACCCCTGAGCCACGACCCCAGAGACAGGGTCTCACTGAGTTGCTTAGTGCCTCGCCATTGCTGAGGCTGGCTTTGAACTCGCGATTCTCCTGTCTCAGCCTCCCTAAGTGCTGGGATTACAAGCGTGAGCCACCGTGCCCGGCACTCACTTCATTTTTTATATTTAATTCTTAGTAGATAAAACTCATTCTCAGAAATTACATAGTCTAGATTCCCAGACATTAAAAAAAAAAAAAAAAAAAAAAAGGTAAAATAGATCTGTAGTGTGAGCCCAGTCTGTGTCAAACCTGGGCTATATGCAGTGTGTTTTGAATAACATTTCCATGGCTAGTTTAATTAAGCCTAATAATAAACAGCAGGTTTTAAATATTTTATATAATCTTCTATGCTCATTGGCACAGCCCTTGTAGACCACTTGGATAGCATTTCTTTTCTTTCTATATCTGTCATTATTACTTGTTGGGATAGATCATATCTTCACGACATCTGTAGTTATCAGGGCCCTCTGGTTAAGTTTGGTTTTCACTGTTTGTTTTATTTTTTGATCCTCTAATAACAGATTGTGAAGAGTAATAAAAGGTATTTGTTGAGCTGTGGACTAGGCATTGGGGAATTAATTTCTCTCATTTCCTATGATATAGTTAGTTTTATAGTGGTATGTATTTTTTTTTGGTACCAGGATTGAATGCAGGGGTACTGAACCACTGAGCCACACACCCAGTTGTGCTGTTCTATACATCCTCATTATAAAGGACTTCTTTTTCTCTTCTCATGCTGTTCTGTGGGATGAATTCTTATCTTGGTAAATGGAATGATGTCATTTTTATAATACCGTGCTTTTACCTTTTTCTAAGAGCCCCATAGATACCAAGTTGCTAAAGCATTTACCATGGTAGTAGAATTCTCATAGTGCTTTCCCCTCAGGGATTAATTATGAAGCCATCTTCATTTTCTTTCCTAATGGCTGACAGTGTGTCTTTGATAATTTTAAAAAGACCGATTTCTCTCTTTCTTGTTACCAATAATAGATTTTAATATGTAGTTTTCTTGGCGCTGGAAGAAATTTACTCTGGTATTACTGCAGGGTATTTCTATGTGGCCCTTTCCAGTGATCTGAATAAAGTTACTATGTTGTGAAAGCTAGAGTGCCATACACTCATATTTTTTGGGGGGGGAGTACAGGGGATTGAACTCAGGGGTACATGACCACTGAGCCACATCCCCAGCCCTAGTTTGTATTTTATTTAGAGACAGACAGGGTCTCATTGAGTTGTTTAGTGCCTTGCTTCTGCTGAGACTGGCTTTGAACTCTTGATCTTCTTGCCTAAGCCTTCCCAGCCACTGGGAGCACAGGCATGCGCCACTGTGCCTGGCTTGCATTGTTATCTTAATGATTACAAACTTTTTCTTGAAAGCACATGATCTGTTTCCTCACCTTCCAGTTTCAGAGCCAGTTCAAAACAGGTAGGCAGTTATTTTGGTGTTAAACCCAACACTACTGATTTCTTTTGTCTTAGAATAGGTGATAGAGGTTTCTTCATGAAGTATAGTAATCGTACTTTGAAAGCTTAATTTTAAACCATGTGTTATGAAAGTAAGTATATTTGTAATTTATCATATTAAGATTTATATTTTAGAAGCCGGGCGCGGTGGCGCAAGCCTGTAATCCCAGCACTTAGGGAGGCTGAGACAGGAGAATTGCGAGTTCAAAGCCAGCCTCAGCAAAGGTGAGGTGCTAAGCAACTCAGTGAGACCCTGTCTCTACATAAAACACAAAATAGGGCTGGGAATGTGGCTCAGTGGTCGAGTGCCCCTGAGTTCAATCTCCAGTACCAAAACAAACAAACAAAAAAAAGATTTATATTTTAGGAACTGGGGCTGTAGCTCAGTGGTAGAACACTTGCCTAGCATGTGTAAGGCACTGGATTTGATCCTCAGCACCACATATAAATAATAAATGAATAAAATAAAGATCCATCAAAACTAAAAAAAATTAAAAAAAAAATATTTTAAAAAAGTAAATTCTTAGAAACTTTATAATCCCACTAACAACAGTCTATATACTATATACTCAGACCTTCTATTTATTAGGTAATAACATTAGCAATAATAAAATATTTCAGGGTATAGATGTTGCCACTATGGTGAATGGTCTAATTTCTTGAATTTCTAGATGTTTCAGAGAGTAGCATGTTTGACATTTCTGCTCATAAATTAATACTTTTGTCAGTCTCTTGAGTATGATTCTATTGTAGATCTGTAAGTACTATATTTTTTGGAAAGTACTAAATTTTTGGAAGTCATCTATTTATTAAAAAAAGTCCTTAAGGAGCAACCAGATATTTAATTTACAATTAAGAGTAAGAATTGCTCAAGAAAAAAATAAGAGAAGTTAAATTATTATTGTTTTTTTTGGTAGCAGCAATTGAACCCAAGGGTTCAGAATACAGCTCCTGCCTTTCTCCAACTCCCTATCATTCATTTCCTGTACTCTAGCCACAGCAGCCTTCTCACTGAAGGGGTACTTAACCACTGAGCCACATCTCCAGACCCTCCCCCCCACCTTTTTTTGGTACCGGGGATTGAACTCTCAGGGGTACTTGACCACTGAGCTGCATCCCCAGACCTATTTTGTGTTTTATGTAGAGACAATGAAAGTCTTATACCGTTATTAAAAATAAAACAAGGGGCTGGGATTGTAGCTCAGTGGTAGAGCACTTGCCTTGCACGCGTGAGGCACTGGGTTCGATCCTCAGCACCACATAAAAATAAATAGAGATATATGTCCATCTACAACTAAAAAAATATTAAAAAAAAATAAAAAAAACAAGACTCTCACTCTTGAGATGGTCTGCACACTTTCCATAGTTTTTGCTTTCCTAAATAAAACCCTCTTTGTTCCTCCACCAATTATTCAGTGGAATTTTTATGACTTTTTGCCTTGTTAGGAAATGTATAAATATATACATTTGTATAAGCAGATACCACACTTTAATGTGGACACGCTGAGAGAAACAGAAAAAACCCCAAAACCAAAATTATCATTTACTGCTGTTTTGGAAATTCATTTTATTATTTGGCTTCAACTGTGAAGCATCTGGATCCACTTTGAGGACCCATACTTTGGGGAAGCACAATATAAACAACTCCTGTAAGTCAGGTTAATTCACTAAAGGGATTTATAATCAGAACTGTGGGGTGTGCTTCTTTGTTGTTTGTAGTCTAAAATGTATTTGTTATTTCAAATGTACTTGAAATACATCCTCATCTATGACTCAGCTTTCCTCATGACTTTCAGTCCTTTTCTTTGGAGATACGTCTATGATCTTCCCTGTATTTTTGGACACATCACTCACTTTCTGTTTACTAAAATTCAGATTTTTGGCCTATTTTAAGACGATTTTAAGGAGTAACAAACACTGATATTGAATGATAAGGACTGATGGTA
The DNA here is from genome assembly GCA_004024805.1 of Geosciurus inauris. NCBI lineage: Eukaryota > Metazoa > Chordata > Mammalia > Rodentia > Sciuridae > Geosciurus > Geosciurus inauris. The sequence goes on along the minus strand of PVHX01014538.1, from coordinate 37,464 downwards.
CAGCTAAAGGCAAAAGGTAGCTGAAGGTTATATGTTAGGGACTTAGCATCTTCCAGATCGTGGTCATTTTCCTAGGAAAGTGTGCAAGCCATGTGGAGTTTGGGGCTCCTGAAATGTGTCATTGGAAATGAGATGGGTTTTTTTGTTCAGGTGAAGATCTAGCTATTTAAAAAAGCCTACACCCGATGAAGGTTCTGTTTATTGAGGAGATAGTATTGAGTCAGTAGAGAGACAATGATGACTGGTTGGTTGTGTTCATCCCTCAAGGTACCAAAAATCTAGAGGAGGAGGTAGGAAATTTTTGTCAGTAAACATCCCATCATAGTTCAGTTTATTAAGTAGTGCATTTGAGGTGTCAGCAGTAGCAGTCATTGAAGAGTTAATTCTGCCTGGAGAAATATGTCACTGAGAAAGTGATATTTAAAAGTATCTTTTTAACAGTAGATAGATTGTAGATAGGTTGTCAATAGAAAAGATAGGAAGGGAGAGAACACCCTTATTAAACACTTAGGGGTTATTTCTATATGAAATCATGAAAGTTCACAATGTGTTTGGGATATTTCCTGAATAAGCTGATGAGACTAAATTGTAGGGGAGGTATAGATGAAGAGTTCATTTTGAAGGGTCTTAAATGCTCTAAGATATTTGGCATTTTATTGGCCAGCAACCTTTCAAAGAATTTTATATACGGAGAAACATGATTGAATATTTTAGGGACGTAATTTTTGTAGACTTGGATGATGAGAAGAAAAATTGTCTTTGGAAGTCAGGGCAGTCAATACAAGAGCTAGTTTAGTAGTTCAGGTGAGAGAAGGACCAAATTGGGAAAGTAGCAGTAGAAATAGTGAAGGAAACATATTTAAGGGAGATTCTTCAGTGGATAGTGCAGCGACTCCATTGCCTGTGTATGGGGAGGGAGGGGCATAGCAAGATGTATCTAGTTGATTTGGCTTGGGTACCTAGTTATTGGTGGGAGGCCATTGATGTAGACTGGGAATACAAAAGGAGGAGCAGCTTTTAATATTTGTGTCCAACTCTGACATGGAAAGGTCAGTGTTCCTGTGGGACATGTAAGTAGACATACGTACTTGGCAATGTAAACTGGTGGTTGTGGGAGAGACATGCATATGTATGTGGACCCCAGAAGTCAGTATAATTTTTCAGTGTGGATGAGCTCAGCCAAAACTATTGTTTAAAGAGAGTATGTAATTGTGAATATTGATATAAAGATGTCAATTACTGAAAACAGCCTGATGTAAGCAAACATAACTGGAGGAAGTGGGCTGGCAAAAGGTACTCCCCTCAGATGTGATCATTGTTTTCCTGAAAGTTAAAAAGGAAATGTTAATCTGCTGACAGATAAGAGAAAGGAAAGTCAGCTGAGGCCGACAGGAAGTTAGGAGAAATTGTGAGATAGTAGTAAAACTTTTATAAGCTCTGTCCTCGGGAAATTTTAGATTTTAGAGGAGATAGCAATGAATGGATAAGCCACTGATATTCTGATATTGTGTCAGGTGCTATGAAGAAAAGTCAAGTGGATTACAAGAATAGAGTGTATGGGTAGATTTATTTAAAAAATAATGGTTAAGGGAAGCCTCTCTGAAGGAAGGAAGTGACAGAATAATGAAATGTGTGAAATTTCAGAGGAGATTGTCAGGCAAGAATTAATGCAGAAGCCCTGAGGCAGAAATAAGTTTGGGGTGCTTCAGTGAGAAGGCTGCTGTGGCTAGAGTACAGGAAATGAATGATAGGGAGTTGGAGAGAGGCAGGAGCTATATCCCGAAAGGTCTCTAGGCCAAAGAAGGTGTTTGAGATCTGTGCTGTGCGTGAGGGGAAACCATGAAGAATTCTAAGGATGGGAGTGGCATTATCTTAATTGTCTTTTTAAAAAGGTCCCTGGCTGCCGTCTAGGAAACCAGGTGCAGGCAGGGTTAAGAATTCTGTTGGCTGTTGTGGAAACCCTTAGTGAATGGTGATGGGCTTGGGCAAGGGGAGATGGTGTTATTACTCCTGCAGGTTTTCTAATGGATGTACACAGAATGGAAAAGAGTCAAGGATGGGTTCTAGACTTTTTGCTCTGGGTAACTAAAATAGTGGTGAGGTTTTCTGAGAAATTAGTGAACTGAGGGAGGAACAGGCTTTAGAGGTGTCCATGCAAAATCCAACTGAATGGTTTATTGGAGTTTATTGGAGTTCACATGTTTAAATTGCTACTTTGTGAGCCGGGCGCGGTGGCGCAAGCCTGTAATCCCAGCACTTTGGGAGGCTGAGACAGGAGAATTGCGAGTTCAAAGCCAGCCTCAGCAATGGTGAGGTGTTGAGCAACTCAGACCCTGTCTCCACATAAAACACAAAATAGGGCTGGGGATGTGGCTCAGTGGTCGAGTACCCCTGAGTTCAATCCCCGGCACCCCCAAATAAATAAATAAATTGCTACTTTGTTTTAATAACATTTATGAAGGCTTTTGAGATATTTGTATATGGTACCATTTATCCAAAAAAGTGTACGATTCAATTTTTTTTAGTACATTTACACAATTGTACAACTGCTACCACAGCCAATTCTAGGTAATTTTCATCACCCCCAAAAGAAACTTTGTGCTCTTTAGAACATTTCAAATAAATGAAATTATACAACAGGAGCCTAGTTGGGTCTGACTTCTTTTGCTTAGCATAATGTTTTCAAGTGTCATTTGCATTGCAGCATGTATCAGCACTTTATTCCTTTTCATAATTTAATAATATTCTCTTACATGGTATAATTGTTTTGTCTTCCATTAGTTGATTAACTTTGAGATTTTTAAAAAGCTATTTTGAATAATGCTGCTATGAACATTTGTGTACAGATGTGTATAGGTCTTCATATCTAATTTTGTTTTCAATTACTAATTCCAGAGCATTTTTATTACTTCAGAAAAGAGTCCCTGTGCTCAGTAACAGTCATTCCCTTTTCCCTTACCCACAATCCCTGGAAACTATTAATCTAGTTTCAGTCTGAGTTGTCTTTTTGAGTTGTTAAGAGTTCTTCATGTATTTGGAATACAATTCCCTTACCTGATATGTAATTTGGAAATATTTTTTCCCATTCTGTGGGTTGTGTTCATTTTCTGGATGGTGTTTTTTGAACCATGGAAGTTTTCCATTTTGATAAGGTCCATCGTATCTACTTTTTCTTTTGTCATTTGTGCTTTTGGTATTCTGAGAAGACTTTGTCTAACTCAAGGTGATGAAGGCTTACACTTTTGCTTTCTTCTAAGAATTTCATAGTTTTAGCTCTTAAATTTATGGTCTCTTTGCAGTTATGATTTGTGTATAGTGCAAGGAAGAGGTCTAACATTCTTTTGAGTATGTGAACATTCACTCGTTCTGGCACTATTCATTGGAAAGACTATTTCCCCCTGTAGAATTGTCTTGTTCTTCTATCAAAACATTAATTGACCATACAGAAATGAGTGTGTGTTTCTGTATCCTTAGTTCTGTTTTGTTGAACCCTGTATCTGTCTTTCTGCCATCAGTTCACTGCCTTGATGACCATAGATTTATAGTAAGTTTTGAAGTTGGGAAGTTTTTGCCATAATTGTTTTGGCTATTTAGGATCTTTTTCATGTCCATGTGAATTTTAGGATTAGCAAGTCAGTTTTGCAAAGAAATCCAGCTGGGAGTTACAAAACTTTATGCTAACAAGTCAGTTTGGGAAATATTGACATTTTAATATTAAGTCTTCAGATCCATGTACATAGACTCACTTTCCATTTACTTAAGTGTTTTCAGTGTCTTTTAACAATGTTCATAGTTTTTTAGTTTTACTAGTTTATTAGTGCATTCCTTAAAATTTTTGTTCATACAAAATTATAGCATCTGTACATGTATGTAGGTTTGCTTTTGGCTTCCTTATCTGAATGCTTTTATTTCTTTTTCTTACCTAATTGCTCTGGCTAGAACCTCCAGTACAATGTTGAATAGAAATGGTAAGAGTGACCATCTTCGTCTCATTTCTGATATTAGGGAGAAATATCTAGTCTTTCACTATTAACTATGAGTTTTAGCAGTATATTTTTTGTAGGGTATTGTATTTTTATCATGGGTTGTTGAGTTTTGTCATATGCCTTTGCCCTGGCTATAGAAATGGTCATGGGACTTTTGCTTTCTTCTTCTTCTCCTTTTCTTTTTGGTACCGAGGATTGAACTCAGGGGCACTTGACCACTGAGCCACATCCCCAGCCCTACGTTGTGTTTTATGTAGAGACAGGGTCTCAATGAGGTAGTTGCCCAGTGCCTCACCATTGCTGAGGCTTGCTTTGAAGTCATGATTCTCCTGTCTCAGCCTTCCAGAGTGCTGGGATTACAGAAGTGCACCACTGCGCCAGGCTGCTGCTGCTTTTTTTTTTTTTTTTTTAAAGATGGACACAATATCTCTATTTTATTTAATTTTATGTGGCGCTGAGAATTGAACACAGTGCCCCACATGGGTGCGCAAGGCAAGCGCTCTACCACTGAGCCATAATCCCAGCCCCGACTTTTGCTTTCTTTACATTTATTCTGTATTGTAGAAGTTAAAGATAGAAATTAGTGTTTGCATAAATGGCTGCAGCCTCGGAAATGGATAAGGTTATCCAGAGAGAGCATTTGTAGAGAGAAGGTCAAGGATGGAGTTTTGAGGAACATAAATATTCAGTCTATTGTATGGTGTGGAATTTATTTTAATTCAGGTTAATAATTTTAATGAAAACTTCACCTGGTGCTTCAGGTTGTGGTTTTAATTTTATTTACTAGGTAATTATGCTTTCTGCAACTGTTGATATGTCTTAAGAATCTCTGATAACATGTATAAACATTGAACCCTGGAGAAGCTTAAGTGTTTAAAGTATAGGCAAGGGAAGAGAACCAGAATGATACTTTTAAAATGAACATGTATGTGATGAGTTGATAGTAGAAGAATTTAAACTTTATGAACACCTTTGCTCCATAAATGAGCATTTTAACACTGTTCTTAGATTGTAGAATTTCCCTTTCTCACCTAGAAGTAATATTACCATGGAATAAGACAAATTCAACTTATGGGAATATTCCTTCATATAATTAGTATTCTCTTGTAAGAAACTCGAGGCATACACGATAGTTAACAATTATAGATCTTCATGTTTTGTGTTGAAAACTAGAGGTAGATAGTACCTTTTCTCATTCATCCTTCTTGTGTACTTTGAACTTGAACTACTATTAATAATGTTTCTTAATTTCATTATCACTACTGTAGTTGCCATGAGAAAACCTTGATTTCAAGGCATTAAAAACTGGTAATGGTCACTTAAGCTTGTTGATGGAACTACTTACTAGATTAATATAAGAAATTTAGACTCCTAGAAACATTATAAGTTCATGTTTGCAATTAAATCTAAGTATATAACAATGTTCATTAGGTATTCTAAATTTAAATTAATTGATTGTTTTGGAGATTGTTATAAGAAGTTACTGGAATTCTCCAGTTAAGTGATAAGTCATAAATAATTCAGCATTATTTGGTTGAACTGAAAAGTCTTGTTTTTATCAACCAACTCATTAAATGATACAATTGGTAGAAGTTAGTTCATGAAATGTTATCTGACATTTTGTTTCTTATTTGATCTATATTAGAATTTTCCAAAATAGTATGAATTATTTTATTTGAGGCAAAAGGGAGAACATTGATTGTTAATTATGAAGTAATTCCAAAAATAATGGAAAGTGGGAAACTGCCATCTGTCCTCAACTTGCAAACTGTCTTAAAACATATTAAAGGAGTTCAGATACCCATTTGGGGATGGTCTGAATTTAAATATATAGCAGGGTTCTTAAAAGAAATCAGCAGACTGGGTTTGTAGCTCAGTGGTTGAGCGCTTGCCTTGCATTCGTGAGGCACTGGATTCAATCCTCAGCACCACATTAAAAAAATCAATGGATAAAATAAAGATACAAAGAAAGAAAGAAAGAAATGAGCAAAGCTGTACAATAAACAGAGACATACTTGGACACCACAAATTATTTTGTGACATATAAAATGTATTTAGAAATACATTCATAGAAAAATTTTGCTGACTTAGCTATTTCTAAATATTTCCAGTTAGTCTAATTCATAGTTCTTAAAAGTATGAGAACTGAATACTCCTTTATCATCAACAAACAGATCAAATGAGATGATACTCATTGGGGAAAAAGTGAAGGGCAATGTTGAATGTTCAGGTTCTAAGGTTGGAATTATTTAATGTTATAAAATCATCATACTGTTAATTTGAAATTTGATAGTTGATGAGTTTGAAAGTTGTATGCTTATAGACAGTTACAGTATATATAGTACATATAGTCAAATATACCTGTCAATAAATGGTATTTGTCTTATGTTAGATAATAACTGTTGGCAAACAAAATATGTGACCATCCTCGTATGTATACATTATGGTATGTAGTAAAAGTTGGAAAACATGTTATAGAATTCATATATTACTTTAATCTTTTTTATTGTGTTGCTGAGGATTAAACCCAGGGCCTTGTGCATGTGAGGCAAAAACTTTACCAGCCGAGCTATATCCCCAGCCCTACTGTTTTAACTTCTTGATGAAGAAAAAATAAATGTTTTTTGAAGATTGTTAACTCAGGTTCACTAAATATATATATACTTTTTAATGTGAAAAATTGTTGGGTTTCTGTTCTTACTACCACAGGAAGCATATGTACCTCATTTCTTACCCAAAGTTACCAACTGCCAGTTCTTGATACAATGTTTGTAAGAAAGAAATTCAGAGGCAAAGATTTTGGGCTTCATATGTTGGAAGACTTCGTAGATTCCTTCACAGAAGATACACTTGGTTTGCGGTATCCACTGTCTTCTCTCATGTATACAGGTCAGTAGATTAAGTTGAAAAGGGTGAGCTGGTCTCATTGTCACTTCCAGCTTGTTTCTCTTGAATGTTATAAATGTATATAGCGATATTAAACAAATTTGGAATTTTTTTACTCTCTAGGGCTTCATTTTATAAATGTACCTTGATCTCACATATAAGACTTTTGGGGATTGTGGTAGCTCATACCATAAAATCCACCCTGTTAAAGTATATACTTCATTGATTATTTACAGCTTATGCAGCTATAAGTACTAACTCCAGAACATTCTCATCACCCAAAAGAAACCTTGTAGCAACTAGAAGTCATGCTGTATTCCCCTCTTTTTATATCCCCTGGTAGATAACCTCTTATCTATTTTCTCTCTCTGGATTTAGCCATTCTAGAGATTTCATATAAATTAAATCATGTAGTATATGACCTTTTGTGCCTGGCTTTTTCTTAGTATAATGCTTTCAAAGTTCATCCATGTTGTAGTCTGAATTAATACTTCATTTCTTTTTATGGCTGAATAATATCCCATTGTACAGATATACAACATTTTGATCCAGAGTGATTGCAGTATTTTGCATTTCCATAAACAGTAAGTAAGTGTTTTAGTAAGCTTTTCATCACTGTGCTCAAAAGACCTAACAATAACAATTTTAAGGAGAAAAAGTTTATTTTGGGGCTCACATTTTTAAGAGGTCTCAATTTATACATGGCCGACTGCATTCTTCAGTGCCTGAGGTGAGACAGAACATTGTGGTAGAGGAAAGCAGCTGGGAACATGGTGTCAGGAAGGGGGGAAGAGGGAGATCGCTGTGCTCAACTAGGACGAACTTTATACCCAAAAGGCACACCCCTAGGTACTTACCTTCTCTAGTCACAACCTACCTACTTCAGTTACCTCTCCAGTTAATCCCCAAGTGGGGATTAATTCCCTGATTGGGTTAATGTTCTCATACTCCAATCATTTCAACTTTAAATCGTCTTAAATTGTCCCACACATGAGCTTTTGGGGAATATCTCATGTCGAAACCATAACAATAAGATTACATGTACTCTCTACCTCCTTGCCAACATTTGTTATCTGTTTTTAATTATAGTCCACCTAGTGAATAGGAAGTGGCATTTTATTGTTTTGAATTTGATGTTGAGCATCTTTTCATGTTAGCATTGACCATTTGTCATTTTTGGAGAAATGTCTGTTGAGGTATTTTGACCATTTTTTTTCATTGGCTTGTCTGTGGTAGCTTTTTAACTAGCAAAACCAACAAAATTCCAGACATGAAAAAGTATAGAGAATGAGGTAACAAGTACTTGTGTACCTTTCAGCATGTACCCTTTATGAGAAATATGTTGCTGCTCATACACTTGAAGCTGCCTCTGCACTTCTACTCGGTTGAGCATACTCCCTTTTCCTAAGATAGGTGCTGTTCTCAGTTGGGCATTTACTTTTCCTGTACATTTCTTAGACTTTAATACATATATGTGTATCATCAGACAAATATATATTGTATGAATTATTCTGAAATTTATTTATTCATCTTGTAAGTTTGTGAGAGTCATGTGGATTCTTTGTAACTAATTATTTTCAGTACTGTTTAGTTTCTATTGAATGAACATACCATTTGGTGATGTTTTAAAAACCATTAGGGGATTCAAACCTATAAAACTCCCTTTTTTTTTTCCCTCCTCTTTTTTAAATGAAGTAAGATTTAATCCTGGAAAATAATTGAGAAACATAAAATATAATTTATTACTGATTTTTCAGCCCAACATCAGGTGTTTATTCCCACTGAAAATCTGTTTATTCCGAGTCCTTCCTCCCTCTCTAATATCAAAAGTGATCCAAAAAGCTGGATATTACCTGCCTGTTTTTTTTTTTTTAACATGAGGGATTGAACTCCGGCACTCGACCATTGAGCCACTTCTCCAGCCCTATTTTGTGTTTTATGTAGAGACAGGGTCTCACTGAGTTGCTTAGCGCCTCACCGTTGCTGAGGCTGGCTTTGAACTTGTGATTCTCCGGTCTCAGCCTCCCTAAGTGCTGGGATTATAGGCGTGCGCCACCGTGCCGGGCTTTCATTTTTCTAAGGAATTTAGGAGCTTTCTGTCAGAAACAAAGGTCAAAGACCAAATATTAGATCAAAGGATTCTCTGGTCACTTTTATTCACAAGATTATTAGGAGCGAGCTGTGTTTCAGGAACCAGGGCAGAAACCAAAAGGTTTTTCTAATAATCACATCACTTAGGAAATTACAAGAATTTTAGGAGACTGGAGTCAGAGATTATAATGTGAAATTTCTTATGTTGCTTGTTTGTGTCCTATATTATCATTAAAACAAATACAACAACAACAACAACAAACCAAACAAACCCAGGGGCTAAAAAAAACAGAGGTTGCTTTCAACCTCATGGTACATGTTCATCAGTAGGCATCTTTGTCTTCCTTACCCTAGGTGACTGAGCAGCTAGAGGTTAATCATCCCTAACCAGAAAACTGAAATTTTGAAATGCTGTAAAATCTGAAATTTGCTGAGCATGGACATGATGCCACAAGTGGAAAATTCCACACCTGATTTCATGTGATGGATCATAGTCAAGATGTAGGCACACCAAGAATATTGAATAAAATTACCTTCAGGCTAAGTATATAGGATAGGTATGAAACTTAAGTAAGTGTTGTGTTTAGACTTGGGTCCCAACCCTAAGATATCTCCTTATTTATGTGCAAACGTTCCAAAATATGAAGCAAACCCTGGAATCCAAAACACTCTGTCTGAAGCATTGCAGTTGAGGTGTATTTGACCTGTAATACCCAGAACATTGCTAGTGACCATGTACAGGTGGATGTCTGAGCTTCTCTCACCCAGAACCCTGTTGCCGCATAGAAACATCTTTCGTAACAACCTTTTGTGGCTTGAAAAGAGTATCGTGAAAATGCCCAGTTACATGTCATGCTGAACTTGGGGAGGCCTACAAGTATGCATTTCCACTAGATGTTATAATTTATTCATATAATATTCTAGTATCCTGGGGTCCATACATCCAAGTATACAGATTTTTAAAATACTAAGATTTTTGCTGTAATTGTTGTAGTTTATTTTTAGAGAACTAAATACAGGTTGAGCATTCTTGATCTGAAATAAATAATGCTCTGACATCTAAAACGTTTTTGAGTAGCTTTGGGCCCTAGATGTTTTGAATTTTGAATTTTTTAGTTTAGGGATGCTTAACCAGCTCAAATATTTTATATTGCAGATAGCATTTCAGATCAGGGATACTCAATCTGTATAGTATCTATTGTAGATGCCATTGCTGTTCTCTTTGAAGCCTTCCCCTCCCTAGTCTCATCCCTCTTTCTCCTTTTCTTCCCAGAGATAATTGCACTCCTGAAGTTGGTATGCATCCTTTCTGCTCATGGTTTCATATTTATGTTCAAATATTGTTTATTGTACTTTGTTTTATTTTTCCCCAAGTTTTTTTGTTGTATTAAATATATGTGTAAAGGAACATTTAACATTGATTTCTTCCCTTTTTCTTTTGGTACTGGGGCTTAAACCCAGAGGTGCTTAACCACTGAGCCACATTCCCAGCCTTTTTTATTTTTTATTTTGAGACAGGGTTTTGCTAAGTTACTTAGGTCCTTGCTAAATTGCTGAGGCTGGCTTTGGACTGCCTCACCCTCCCAAGTTGCTGGTGTTACATGTGTGTGAGACCACGCCCAGCTAATATTTACCATTTTTGGTGAATAATTCAGTGGCATCGCACACAGTGTTGTGTATCCAACATTACTATTTATAATTAATGCTTATTTTGATCGTCCCCAACATAAATAATGATTTCCCTTTTACCTTATCGCCAATCTTTTGGTAATATATTTTCTGCTTCGTTTCCCTTTGAATTTTTCTATTCTAGGTACATTACCCAAGTGGAATCATACAATATTTGTCCTCCTGTCCCTGGCTTATTTCACTAAATATGTTCTTAAGGTCCATCATGTTGTAGCCTTTATCAAAATTCATTCTTATGACTGAATAGTATTCCATTGTATAAGTATAGCACATTTTATCTATTCATTGATGCTTGGTTGTTTCTACCTTGTATTTACTGTGTATATTGTTGCTATGAACATTGGTTTACAAATATCTGTATCTGTTTTTGGTTCTTTTGGATATATACATGAGAATGAAATCTCTAGGTCATATGTTTAACTTTTTGAGGAACTGTTGAACTGTTTTCCACAGTGGCTTTACCATTTTGTTTGTTTAGGCTTTCTTTTTTGTTGTTGTTGGTGATGGTGCCGGGGATTGAACCCAGAGCCTCATGCATGTAAGACAAGCACTCTACCACTGAACTATACCCTCAGCCCCTGTTTAGTTTATTTTTAAACTTTATATAAGCGATACCATTTTGTACATGTGCTGACTTTTTTTAGATTCATCAGTGTGTTAAAACTTTTGGGGATTTTATAGGATTTTTCCTCCTAAATGAGACTGCTTCATACTTTTCTTGAGTTGCTTTGGTTATATTTTGATGTCAGGGTTATTCTAGCGCTATTTAGTGAGCTTATCTTTTATCTTCTGTTTTTCAAAACAATTCATTTTTGAGATTTCTAGAAAATTCTAAATGTCTTTTTTTCAGCTTGTAAGCAATACTTTGAGAAGTATCCAGGAGACCACGAACTTCTTTGGGAAGTAGAGGGTGTTGGACATTGGTATCAGCGAATACCAGTCACCAGAGCATTACAGAGAGAAACACTTAAAATTACAGGTGAGAATGTTTTCAACCTGTACACAGTTCAGTTTAAAAAGAAGTATCTTATAATGGTGGTGTGTTACATGGTCTTTATAGTAACAAACCCTCGTATCTGTAGTTTGAATTTTTATTGATGACTTTCAAATCACCAATAATGAAGGGACCTAGAATAGCCTAGCTAAATGTAACAGCCTAGTAGGAACTGATGGGTACAAAATGAACACAGATTACTGAAACAGCATAGAATAGGCTTCAGGCGCCAAAGATAGTGCATCATCACAAGCATCTTTCTCCAGCATCGTTAATACTTAAGGTAACTGAGACTCTTCATAATAATAAGAATTCATTATAAGATACTGTGCAGGTAACATTTACACCTAAATTTTTAGTACCTTTCTTTTCAGACTGCTCTTCAGAGTGTTTATGAAAATCATTACAAACAATGTTATACTTAAAACCCAATATTGATTGGGTTATAATTCAGAAACTACTTCTGCACACAGCAGGTTCTCAGAATGAAGCCAAAAGACCTGTGTCTGGAGAATATGGTCTTGCAACTGTTCCAGAGTATGAAGTGGGGACTGAGGACAATCAATCCAGTGATATGCCTCTAACTGTAGGTACATTATATGTTCATTAAAGCAAGTAATATGATGTTTCCATTTCTTTAAAGCAGATTTTTTGTTTTTTTTAAACCAGAGATTGAAACCATGGATGCTTAACCACTGAGCCACATCCTCAGCCCTTTTAAAAATATTTTTTATTTAGAGACAAGGTCTTGCTGAGTTGCTAAGTGCCTCGCTAAGTTGCTGAGGCTGGCTTTGAACTCATGATCCTTCTGTCTCAGCCTCCTGAGCCACTGGGATTACAGGCATATGCCACCATCCCTGGCTACATTTAAGTTTTAAATGTTATAGTTCATATAGTTCATTTTCTGAAACTTGGATAATTTCATCTCCATTAGTTTTCTTGGCTCCTTCTGTTTGTTTATGAAGGACTTACTTTGCTTTGAAGAATACTTCTAATCATGTTAATACTGACTTTACATGCTAATTAGAAGAAATCTAGAATAAATAAAAATAATATAGAAGACAGTAATAATCTGCAATCCTGCTACTCAGTTATAAGCACTGTGATAATTTTTGTATGTATACTTAATAGTATATATTATAAGCATGAGTTTGTATGTATTTTTTGTCTTTATTCTCTTACACTAATTATAGTTGCTTTTCTTTGTTAGTATAATATTGTAAGCATTTTTCATGGCTTTACTATTTTAAAACATGAGATAGCATGCTATATTCTTTTATATAATAGAATACCATTTTTAATTTCCTTAACATAGAACACTTAAGTTTTTAACTTTTCAAGTGGTCCAGGAGCAAACACATTTATACATGAGTCTTTGCATATGTACATAGAAATTTCTAGAAATGGAAATAATAGGTTAAAGATTATGTAGGTTTTTTTTCGGGAGGGGGGCAAGTTTGAGGCTATATGTGCTAGGTCTTTGTAGAAGGAATACACTTTGCAAATGTTAGGTATCCTGCAAGTAGGACAGGTCTCATTACTGAATTCACAGGAGTTACCCAGAACCTTGTCAAGAACTGATGCTTTTGGTACTGCAGAATAAGTCCCTGTTTTTTCTGTTATAGTCCAAATTCCTTAGATGTACACAGGTTTGTTTAGTATTTGCCAAATATAATAAAATCAAAGAAAGTAGAAAGTCTTCCCTTTCCATAAATATATTGAAGTAAATTATTTATTTTAATATTAAGCTAAGTAATTTTAAATGTATCATTTGAATGAGAACACATTATAGCAACACTTTGTCCTAAGTTTGACAGTGTAAATTTTTTTCACTTTAGAAATTCATATTCTTCATATTGGTTTAATGTTTTAATTAATTCAAGGAAAATATTTGTTTCTCTTTAGTTACATATTTTATATCTTTTGATCAGTAACCACGTGGGGATATAGTTATTTCAGTTACACAATTTATTCTTTAGGTGATGATGGTGTTTTTATTTGCTTTTCCTTATTTATATACATAAAATAGTCAATGTATTCCTTTTATAGCTTTTTGTATCTTTTATTTATTCATCTTTATCTTTTCTAGTTGAACTGTAGACTTCTTGAAGACAAGATTTGTATCATACCACTTGTCACAGTTACTCCTTTGTGTTCTATAAATAGCCAAAATATTTTTGACACAAATAATTGTACATATTTTGGGGTACAGTGTGATATACATGTATACATTGTGTCATGATCAAATCAGGTTATTGGCGTATCCATCACCTTAATCATTTGTCCTTGTATGTTGGGAACATCAGATTCCTATCTACTAGTTATTTTGAATTACATTATTAATTACTGTCAGTCATAGTTTAAATAGAGCTTCTGAAGTCTGCATACCTACTGTATGGTAGGATTCCAGTAAGTGTGAGATGGATAAATAAGTGGATAATGGTTTATAATGGAGTAGGTGTACTGTGGGCATAGAAAGATATGGCCTTCATATGCACAGGAACTAGCCCCATTATTGGAAACAGATAAGTAAATATACTATAGGAGAATAATTGCTGTAATTATTTAAGCAAATGATTGGAGGTATATATCAGGGGAAGATTTTAAAGAGTACGAGGGAGTCCGGTTATTAGGGCATTTTGGAAGATAGCATGTAAACAAAAGAAACCACATAAGTGTGACAGAAAATGGCATATTTAATATAAAAGAGATGCTTGTTACTGAACAGTGTGCAAGTTTGTATTCTGTGCAGTGATAACATTAAAGTTTTTAAATTACTATGTTTAGCAAAGCTGTGACATAGTTTGTGATTTGGAACCATCGTTCTGTCATTACAGTGGAAAAGATGAGATAGGATATGATTAGAACAAGGAATATCAGTGAGGAGGCTGTTCAAATAGCTCATGTTAAAGATAATTAAGGCCCATACATAAAGTAGTGGTAATGTAAAGGACAAGGCAGTTCTGAGAGATTGAGCTAAAATTGACAGGCTTTATATTGATTGATTGAATGAGGAATAGGAAGAAGGCAGTCCTGCTTCATAGGTCTGGCTACAAAGACTGAATTGCAAAAAAAAAAAAAAGACTGAATTGCTATTGCCATTAGCCTACATAGGGAGTAATATTGGGAAAAGATAAGGTTCATTTTGGGATAGGCTGTATGTGAAATTGGATGGGCTGTCCTCGTGGGAGATAATTCCTTTGGAAATAGAGCTTTAGAAATCAGGATCAAAGAGGGGGAGCTTAAGTTATATATTTATATATTTATTTTAAAATTTAGATGTTGATAGACATTTATTTTATTCATTTATTTATATGTGGTGCTGAGAATTGAACCCAGTGCCTCAGGCGTACTAGGCAAGTGCTCTACCACTGAGCCACAACCCCAGCCCTAAGTTGTATATTTAGATTCAATAGCAGATAAATGTGAGGAGAACAGGTGTCTGAGGACAGAATACTGGGAAACTCCAGGGTAAACCTATAACTTATTAGATACTTAGGTTCTTTGTTTCATAATAAACTGAGGCTATAACATAACGTTTTCACTTTCAAAGTAAACTTTAATGAAAAGAGCTAGTTGAAAAAGTTAAAAATTTTTTTCTTTCAAACCAAATGATGTTGATCCATGGGGAGAAAAAATAGTTTAAAATGTTAGATTTTAATCTGTATCTCTATTTTAGATTGATTGTCTAAAGGAGACATTTGCAAGCACATCTGAAGGTAAGAAATACAACTGATCCATCAGTAAGTGTTTGAGATACTGAGGATTAGGCATGTGTGTATGCATATATGAGACTAGAAGTGAAGACTTATACAGCTCTAAGATCTAGATCTGGGTTCAAATGCCATTACTGCCCCTGGTTTTGCTGTGTGTGAGCACTGAGGATGCTGTTGTACTTATCTCTTCCTTTTTTTCTTGCCTGTGAAATAGGGACTGTAATGTCTACAGTATTTCCCAAAATCATTTGGAGAGAATATAAGAGAAAATGCAAAACCTCCTTTCAAAACTGAGGGTGATGTGGAAATGTGAAGAGTAAATATTGACCAAGTTATTTTATAATTTAGATAAAGACACCTTGTTTTCTTAGCTTTATGTTAGGGAAGGGCAAACCTGTATAGCAGTGGATGTAAACTATCATACTTCTTATGTTTTTGTATATTTTAATAGATAATTCTTCTGCATACCACCGGTTGAGTGCAGTTTTGCTGTTTTTTCCTCAGATCATGAAAAAACACCTGTTTCTACTCGTACTCGAAGCAGTCATCTAAAGCGGCCAAAGATTGGAAAGCGGTTTCAGGATTCTGAATTTAGTGGTTCTCAAGGAGAAGATGAGAAAACTGCCCAGACCTCACTGACAGCTTCAGTAAATAAGTAAAGAATTGTTTATTTTATCACACCACCCCCCCCCCCCCCCGTTTTAAAATTCTTTCTTTCATGCTATTAGGTATTTAATACTTCAGGTGGGGGCTCTTTCATTGTGTAATAAATGCCTATGGTGTGGGAGTTTGTCTTTGGATTCTTCTACAAGATTATTGATTGTGCTTCCCAGAGGTGTTTCCTTGACAGTGTGATGAGGAATAATTGCAAGTAAGAGAATAAACTCTCTCTTGAATCTTTCATGTATGAAAATCTAGAATGTGCTAGCCATTATATTATCCCAGTTGTGTCATTATCACCATTTTGAATTCAATGGTATAGTTTTTAGTAATGACTAAACTTTTAAAAATGCTCAATTTTCTTTTCTTTTTTTTGGGTGGGTGTACTGGGCATTGAACTCAGGGGAATTCAACCACTGAGCCACATCCCCAGCCCTATTTTGTATTTTATTTAGAGACAGGGTCTTACTGAGTTGCTCAGGCCTCGCTGTTGCTGAGGCTGGCTTTGAACTCATGATCTTCCTGCCTCAGTCTCTGGAGCTGCTGGGATTACAGGTGTGTGCTACTGGGCCAGGCTAAAACCCCTCAGTTTTACTTAATAATTCATCTATTTTATTGGGCTATTGGATATAATCTCTAAATTGGTGATAACCATAAATAATGCAGTCCTTCAAAAACTTACTAGTCAGGGGACTGGGGTTGTGGCTCAGTGGTAGAGCTCTTGCCTAGCATGTATGAAGCACTGGGTTTGATTGCCAGCACCACATATGAGTAAATAAATAAAGGTGCACCAATATCTGAAAAATATTTAAAAAAAAAAAAAGAAACTTAGTAGTCAGCTGAATCAGCAGAATACTTGGGTGGAAATACTATCCTCTGCCTTCCTTGCATCTTTAAAGATTTTAAATTTTATAACAAAATTAGACTTCAGCTCAATTAGTTCTACCAATCATTCTCGAGTCAACCATTTAGTTAATTCATAGCATTGTCCTTTTGTTTTGGTACCAGGGATTGAACTCAGGGGCACTTGACCACTGAGCCATATCCCTAGCCCTGTTTTGTATTTTATTTAGAAACAGGGTCTGACTGAGTTTCTTAGCACCTCACCATTGCTGAGGCTGGCTTTAAACTTGCAATCCTACTGCCTCAGTCTCTCAAGCCACTGGGATTATAGGCGCGCACCACCGTGCTTGGCTGTGTTGTCCTTTTTGCTGTCAGATTGTTTTACTAGGTAGAGGATTCTATAGCTGTGCTAATTTCATTATGTAAAGAATTGGAAATTTGCTAAGTTTGTAAATTTTTTTTTTTTAGTAAGGAATTTACAGTGTTAAAAGCAATATTTAAATCTAGTAATTTGTGAAAAGAATAAGATTTAGATGACCCCATGGTTTTCTCACTGAGCAGTTTTTTTTTTTTTAATTTTTTTAAATAGACATTTGTTTTATTTATTTATTTATACGTGGTGCTGAGGATCGAACCCAGGGCCTCACGCATGCAAGGCAAGCGCTCTACCGCTGAGCTACAATCCCAGCCCCTGAGCAGTTTTTTGATGTACCCTTTTAGAAGGGAATATAATAGAGCATTTTAAATTGAGATCTCAGTTATTATGGAATTTGTTTGCTTTTCATAAACAGAACAATAACAGTAAGAATAAACAAATGCTTTCTTAGATATAGTGAGGAGCAAAACATCATCTTTGCCCTTGTTAAAGACAGACATGAACATAGTTAGGAGCACTACAGGGTGAATTGTGAAAGAGCAATAATAAAACTGAAGAACACTGGGGAGATGCAGAGGAGAAAGGGAGTGTGATCAGCTGAGGAAATGAAGAGATTTGGCATTTGGGGCTAGGGTTTCAAAGATACAAAGACAATCAACAAAGTTGGGAAAGAAGACTTTCTAGCCTAAAAGTTCACCAGCTATGGTCTGCAAGCTAAATTGCCACTGAATTTTAAATTTTTATTTATTTATTTGTTTTTCAACTATTGTTATTTTCTTTCATTACTGGGAATCAAACCCAGGACTTTACATGTTAGGCAAGTGCTTTACTGCTGAGTTATACCCCCAGCTCTGCCACCTGTTTTTGTCCTATTGTGTTTTTGTAAATTTTTTATTGTAAGGTATCCATGCTCATTAGGTTTATATATCTTTTGTTTTGATTGATTTTTGCATTACAATTTCGGAGTTGAGAAGTTCTTACAGAGCCCACAAAGATTAAAAGAAAAGAAAGTTACTGACCACTCATACAGACTAATGCTGTCCAGTAGAACTTCCTGCAATGGGTGGAGATGTACTGTATATGCACCTGCCTGGTATGATAGGCTCTAGGTAGTGTACCCATGAAGGACTCAGTGTGGCTAGTGCAACTCAAGAATTGGATTTTTAAATTTTATTTAATTTTAATTAATTTAAATTTAAAATAGAGGCTTATGGTTACTGTATTAGTGTAGATCTAGACTAAAGGAATAGCATGAGCAAAGGCACAAAACTAGGAGGAATGTTGAGCATGATAACTGATATATAAGGTAAATGATAGCATCTATCTAATAGGAAATAAAAAATAGTGCTCTGGGTACCTTAGGCCTTGAGAGCAGGTACACTTTATTTAAAGAGCTTGTAAAGAGCCCTCCAAGTTTTCTTTTCTTTTGTACTGGGGATTGAACCCAGGGGCACTTAACCACTGAACCACATCTTCAGCCCTTTTTAAAATATTTCATTTAGAGACAGAGTCTTGTCCAGTTGTTGAGGCTCGCTTTGAACTCAAGATCCTCCTGCCTTCGCCTCCCAAGCTGCTGGAATTACAGGCCCGCGCCACCATTCCTGGCTACCCTCTAAGTTTTCTGAGCTGGTTATCACAGTACAAATATGTGTATTAGGAGGACAGCTCTGAAGAGCTTTGGTGAAGAATGCTGCAGGTCCAGAAATGAGTTGAGAAAAAGTTACAGTGATCCACAGAGAATTGGGGCCTGGAGTAGAGCTGTGAAAATGGAAACAGAAAGTGATATTCTTTTTTTTTTTTTTTTTGGTACCGGGGATTGAACTCAGGGGTACTCGACCACTGAGCCACATCCGCAGCCCTATTTTAGAGACAGGGTCTCACTGAGTTGCCTAGCACCTCGCCGTTGCTGAGGCTGGCTTTGAACTCCTGATTCTCCTGTCTCAGCCTCTCAAAGTGCTGGGGTTACAGCATGCGCCACCGTGCCTGGCTGAAAGTGATATTCTTGACAAGCATTCTAGAGTTAGTACTAAACAACTATAATCTGTTGTCCATGCTGATATGTTTGAGTATGACAGGGACAGTGTTAATAATTGGGCTTCGGTTGTTGCTCAGTGGAGCATGTGCATAGCATACAGGAGGTTGGATCCCCAGCAACACAAAAATATATAATAATAATGCCAGTATCCATAAATTTGAACAAAAGTGGTAAACTCAGAGACAGTTAGGTAAACTTGGGATACATGTCCATTCCAGTAGAAGAAGAGCTGATAATATGTAGGTAGAATAAAAGATAGGTCTGGTCCATATGATCAAGAAGGAAGAACAGTGTGGGAAAGAGAACAAATTTATGAGAGAATGAAGAGATTGGTTTTCCACCTGCAGTTTTCCTATTTGTTGGTTGGAAGATACTATTTGATTTTCTGGAATGTTACTTTATTAAGAAAGAATTCCTGAAATTTTACATTGATCCTTCATAGAACAGGGAAGAATGGTTTTCTTTTGTTTTGTTTTCTAGATTAGAATCTACTACACGCACATCAGAGAGCTCAGAAGAATTCCTGGAAGAAGAACCTGAGCAGAGAATGAGTGAATTTGAGGATGAAAGTCGTGATAAAGATACACGACCTATACCTGAAACCCAGCCACGCCAGGAAAAGCAAGATGGTGAAAAAGTATGAATTTAAATAAGATGAATGAAAGTAAATTAAGATTTAGCTTTCTTAATCATATATTGGTAGAATAATATAATGATATATTTTAAATAAGTTATGGTTAGTGTTTAAAAGCAGATAATATATAAGGGCACCCAGCTACTAAAGTTGAGGAAGAGAGTAAAGTTATAAGAATAAATTATTTCAAAATGAGTTTATACAGATTTGAGTTGTATTACATATAAGTAGGAATGTTCAAGTATTAAGATCCCTCAGTGTACTTTGAAGGAAAGAAGGGATCGGCATGTAGCTCAGTGGTAGAATGTCTGTAGGTTCAATTCTCAGTACCGCAATAAACAAACAAGTACATAAATAAAAACATGTAAATTGATTTGTGGTATTAATTACACTGAAGAAGTATACAACTGATGTGACCTTACAGAACCAGTTAGAATGCTTTTAGGTCCAACATGCCCTTAATTGCATGCCTATTTTGGTTAGAAGTATAGGAATCAGTTATCCAGAATAAAAAAAATTTAACCATGGTTGATCTTACAAATTCCTATAAAAATAACTAAACTCTTTTTTTTTTAAACTGGAGAAAATAGGCAGTCTTTGTAAATAATTTTTCTATTTAATCTTCTTGACTTCTGCTGTTTTTCGAATATTCTTATCCTCTTTTTTCCTTCTGTCCTTTTCTTCTTTGTCTTTAATAGCTTCAGTCCTTTCCTCTCTGCAGATTCCTTATTTCCTATATAGTTGAGTTTCTTGAATGTCTTTTAAATTTTTTTCCAAATCTGTACAGCAGGTGAATAACTCTTTTTATTTTCTTATGTCACTCCAATTTAACTTAATCATCTTGTTCATAAAACTATTTTACTCATTTGTTTTCAAAACTGTATTTTCATATGGCATTTTTATTGTATGAAATTAAGAAAATAAATAAAAATACACATGGAAAAATAAGAAAAAGCACTTTTGAGAAATCCAAGATTTGTATGCATCTAAATGACAAAAGTAGGTATTTTGTTTTTTCCCCCTCCTGTAAACTCTAGAATAAATGCAGTATCTACAATCTACTGTACCTCATACAACCTGCTTCATTCACTTAGCAAGACATTGACCAGTTCTTCTAGGTCAGCAGTGACAACTTCCTTTTTATTGCAAATGGCTTCCCTAACCTGGGTTAATTACTTTCCCCTCCTAGAAGTACTCTGGTTGGTGGCTTTATAACACTCAATGTTTTTGTTTTTCTGAATGAGTCTCTTCCTTTCTGCTTTTGTCCTCTTACTGTGCACATTCTAGAAAACTCAGAAAGATCTAGAAAACTTTCTGATCTTTGGTTCATGGTCTGTCTTTTGAGAATACCTTCAGTCTAATGACTTAAACTGTTATCTCTATGCAGATGATCAATAACTCTAGATTTTCAATATTTATTCAGACTCTGGTCCCATAATGTTACTTACCTACTGAATATTTCTGTTTAGATAGATATCTTCTGTCATCATAAATTCAACAAAATCTGTATTATTTTTTGTAGGAGGGGGTATTAGGGATTGAACCCCAGGTAGCTTTAACACTGAGCTACATCCCAGCCCTTTTTATTTTTTATTTTGAGACAAGGTGTCTTTAGTTGTTCAGGGGCTAAGTTGCTGAGGCTGGCCTCGAATTTGCTATCCTGCTTCTGCGCCCCCCCCCCGCCAGTGTAGCTGGGGTTAGTGGTGTGCACCACTGCGCCCAACTCTGTTTTTTTAGATACTGGGGATTGAACTCAGGTGCACTCAACCAATGAGCCACGTCCACAGCCCTATTTTGTGTTTATGTAGAGACAGGTCTCACTGAGTTGCTTAGTGCCTCGCCATTGCTGAGGCTGGCTTTGAACTCGCGATTCTCCTGTCTCAGCCTCCCAAAGTGCTGGGATTAAAGGCATGTGCCATGGTGCCTGCCTTCTATTCTTTTTTTTAATTACCTCGGTACTGAGCCTGTTTTCCCTATTCTTATCTTTCATTCTGTTCTCAAACCTAAAACTTGAAGGACTGGCCTTTTCTTTTTCATTGATTCTTACTTTTAGTTACCACAATTTATTTTTTAAGCTTTTGATTTATCTAATTTTCTTCCTTTTGACATTTCTCCCACTCTGGTTGGTCCTTTTATTACTTTATTATAATTACCTATGTGTGCATCTGATTCTGTATATCACCTGGTATAACAATAAAATATATATTAATTATAGAAAAACTTTTATTTTAAGCTGTCATGGTGGTGCCTGCCTATAATCCCAGCTGCTTGGGAGGCTGAGGCAGGAGCATCATGAGTTCACAGCCAGCCCCAGCAATTTAGTGAGGCCCTAAGCAACTCACTGAGACTCTATCTCTAAATAAAATATTTGAAAATAAGGGCTTTGGATGTGGCCCAGTGGTTCAATCCTTGGTAGTAAAAAGAAAGAAAAGAAAAACTTTTTAGAAAAAAATTTTTTTACAGGAAAAGATAAGTCTGACTTCAACCTCTTTGGAGAACTTTCCTTTATATGCTTTCAGGGATCCTGAATTCTATTTCTGAACATTCAAATGTATTTGTTTTCTAATTTTTAAGATGGTAATAAAATTCCTTCTAATTATTAGAATGTCATTAGGGTTAATTTGAAATATTTAACATTAAATAGAAGTAAACTGATAAACACTGGAAGAAGAATTTTAGAAATTGGAGGATTTGTATTTGGGTATGGTGGCACACACCTGTAATCCTAGCACTTTGGGAGGCCGAGACAGGAGAATTGCGAGTTCAAAGCCAGCCTCCACAACGGTGAGGTGCTAAGCGACTCAGCGAGACTGTCTCTAAATAAAACACAGAAAGTAGGGCTGGGGATGTGGCTCAGTGGTTGAATACCCCTGGAGTTCAATCCCTGGTACCAGGAAAAAAAAAAAAAAAAAAAAGAAAGAAATTGGAGGATTTGTGGTATTTGATCACCTTCCCATATTTTAATGTGATGCAAGGAGCCAGAGTATTCAGAAAAATGACCCTGGGTTGACTGGCAGGGAGTAGCTGAGAATGGGGTTCTGTTTTTTCCCAGTAAGAAGCAGCACCCAAACTCCACTTCTCAGGAACATTCCTCTGGCAAGGTAAAATAATTTCCCACAGGTCCCAAAGATTCCAGGTGCTGAACCTTAAAATGCTAGCTTAAAGTCAACGTTCCCTTTGGTGCCTTTTTACTGAAAAAGTTCCTCTCATGATTGATTGTCAAGAAAGAAGCGCAGGAAAGTGCAGGATCTTTTCACTAAATCTTAGACCCATACTCCTGCCTCATCTCCATTAGAACACTGGAAGTATAATCTACTTATGGATTCTTTGTTTTGTTGACCTTTCCTGGTAGGTTTCCCTTTTCATCCAGTAAGACTATTACTGAATGAGGGTTAAATACTAGTTCTGAAGCCATATAATGTTTTAACTCTATCATGAGTCCTGATGGATGATAGATAGGAACAGAGAAGGGAAGAATCTTGCATTTCCAAAAAGTTTGTAATAACTCTGCTTTTCCGTCCCGCTGTAGAACTCTGAATTGGAGCCTATGAATGGTGAGATAATGGATGATACTCTTAAGACTTCTCTTACAACAGAAGAGGAGGACTCTATTAGTGAAGGTTTAGAAGAAGAATTAAAATCACAGTCTTTTAATTCCAGTGAAGACACTGTAAATCTTGTTCCACTGGTAGTAGAATCCTCAAAACATCCTGAGGCTGTTGCACCAGATAAGGTAAGGCAAAAATACCCCCCCCCCCCCTTTAAAAATCATTAAAGCATGCTATTGTTAGTGCTATTGAGGACAGAGGGGGTTGCACATTATATTATCCTCCACATTAATTTGTACAGTATCTGCTTTCTGATTTCAATCCCTAGCACTGCCCTTGGTCCAAAAGGCATATCTGCTTTATGATAACAAAGTGAATTTTTACTTTGTAGACTTAGGGAAATGCTTAGAAAAGTGGATAAAACATGATTTACCACATATTTGGGTACTTACTGCTTTCATAGTCCATGACTGATATAGTAATTTTGTTTTCATTAAGGAAACAGAATAGATTAGTGGAAGAAAACACCTTGGTGGAGTATTTGAAAAGAAATTTCTTTTACTTTTAAATATTTCAACTTAAGGCTAAAATATTATATTACATTGCTGAATATAACTTACCTAAATTGCTGAATTAGGTAAGTTATATGTGACCTAAATTGCTGAATAAAACTTACATTGCCCTTACTCATTATCTAATGAAACCAGTCAGATTTAGTGGAGTAGCACAGTGTCATGCCTTAAGGAATTCTTGGTTCTGGCTCCAGTTCAGGAGACTAAACTCTTAGAGGTGATACATGGTTTTGAAGAATCTTGATATAAAATTTAAAATGTCCTAAGTACTCTTTGAGGTAAAATAATTACTTTTATTATATCTAATAGTGTATTAAAATAATACACTAGTAGTAAAATTACTATGATACAATTTTTGAATAAATTGTATTTGGAATATGCACACATGATTAACAAAAATAATGTATACTGACTTCTTTTTTTTTTTGGTACCAAGGATTGCACTCAGGGTACTCCATCACTGAGCCACATCCCCAGCCCTACTTTGTGTTTTATGTAGAGACAGGGTCTCACTGAGTTGCTTAGCACCTCACAGTTGCTGAGGCTGACTTTGAACTTGCGATTCTCCTGTCTTAGCCTCCCAAAGTGCCAGGATTACAGGCCTGTGCCACCGCGCCTGGCTGAATACTGAATTCTTTAAGTTGTAGTTCATTACATATTAATGTGAGAATAATTCGTTTTAGAACTATATTGCAAAAGATTATTGTTGATGAATTTTTGTATTTTCAGACCCCACATATAACTGATACAGAAATGTTGATAGACCAAGGCCCATCTGATGACAAAGGGTACTCCGAAGAGAAACTGTCTCCAGTTTCAAGAAAGAAAGCACATTTTGGGAATTCAGACAAGGCTGACAGTATCTCAAATGAAGACCGATCTGACAGTGGTTTCCCAAACTCTGTGATAGCTGAATTTTCTGAAGAACCAGTGTCTGAGAATTTATCACCCAAGACTACTTCCTCACTTGAAGACCAGGGTGAGGAGGGGGTGCCTGAGCCCCAGGAAACATCTACTGCTCTTTCTCAGAGTTCTTTGATAGAGGTTGAACTTGAAGATGTGCCATTTTCACAGAATGCAGGACAGAAGAACCAGTCAGAGGAGCAGTCTGAAGCATCTTCTGAGCAACTGGATCAGTTTACACAATCAACAGAAAAAGCTGTGGATAGCAGCTCAGAGGAGATAGAAGTGGAAGTGCCTGTAGTAGACAGGAGGAATTTAAGAAGAAAGGCCAAAGGGCATAAAGGACCTGCTAAGAAGAAAGCCAAGCTGACCTGAATAAAAAAAATGTGTATAATAAATCTCTTTGCAACATAATTGTTTTTAAAACATAGTGATTAATAAACAGCATGGGTCACAGGACAAATATTTCCAAAATTTCAATTTGAACTGGAATTTATGATGCAGTTTCTCTCTCCCTTTAGGACCTACAGTTCACCATTCTTTTTAATTTTTCAAACTATTTTGTGTAAATAGAATTTTTTATTTTTATTAACCATATTTCAATTTTGGGAAACCAGATCATATTATATTTTTCTTTAGCAGGTGGGATACTTGACCATTAATATTTCAAAAAAATATAAATTTAAAACGTGAAAGTAGTTGGCTTTCCATTACTTGTAAGGATCACAGAAATCTTTTATACTAAGGGTTTTAATAGTAAAACTTGGTGAAGGGTCTAAAAGTTTTATCTTAGATATCAAAACTAATTCCCATTTTTTAAAATGTTGGCATGCCTAAACAAAAAGGTCAGTAAACTAGAAGTAAGTAAAACCTCAAGTAAATTATAGCACAAAAATAGAAACTTATGGTCACAGGTTTATTAAAATATTTTGGTTTTGTCCTTTTAATCTTAGTTGGAATGCAGTTTCTTCCTTTGACTTCAATGTTTGCAAAGGTACATACAAAATCTACTTTTGACTACTGTCTGACAGTAATAGAGCTGCTAGGAATTTAGCAAGTGGGAAAATTTTTAAAATTCCATTTCAAGTAATAGTTTGTTGTAATTTTTGTAGTTGATTACAAACTTGAGTACACTTTCACCTTTAATCAGGAGAACATCCCAACTAATGAAATTTAGGGATACAGTTTAATTTGGACTATTTAGTCTTAATCACAAATAGATTAAACCAGAAACTATACTTTTGTTTCTACCCAATTAATAGCTATACTTCAGAAATGTGAGATCCTTTCCTAAGCCTTATCCTTAATTCAGTAGTTCTAATTTCCCATCAGCTCTCATCTGGCCCTTTCTCATGGAGTGATTCTTGTCAAAAAGATCTTCCATTTTTGTGTAGATTGGAACTGTGCCCACAATCTCAGGCCTAGATGGCAGGAGAAAAAGCTGCCTTGGGAGCTGTACGTATTAGAGAGCTTAAATCAAACTGAAGGGTTCAGTTGTCCCTTTGGTCTTCCATACTCTAGATTTGTTCTGCATATTGGTTGCAAGCTAGCCTCTGTATGTATTTTATAGTGTCATAGCAAAATCATTTATTTGCTAAAGGAAAATTTGGAGGGAAAAAAAAGTCCTAAACTGTTAGTTTTTGTATGGCAGTTTGTTTTGTTTTTTGGTACTGGGGATTGAACTCAGGGATACTCGACCACTGAGCCACATCCCAGCCCTATTTTGTGTTTTATGTAGAGACAGGGTCTCACTGAGTTGCTTAGCACCTCGCCATTGCTGAGGCTGGCTTTGAACTCACGATTCTCCTGTCTCAGCCTCTCTAAGTGCTGGGAGGCAATTTGTTTTAAAATAAAAATTATTCTTAGAATTCAAAGAGAATCTCAGAATAGATCCTACTCTTTGAAAGTATTACATGAACTGCAATTTGCACGTAATGTTGAATGTTTTGAGATCATTTCAGTTTGTTCTTGAAACAGGCTGTTCAGGTGCTATGGATTTATGTTGAAAGTTTATTTAGTCTCAAGTCAAGTGGTCTGATGATGTTATGTCACTAAAGTTTATTTTGGGACATTGATATTTTAGGAAGATCCATTAGTTAAAACCTTAAGCAGACAAACTAGTAAGCCCTTCCTATTCACATAAGATCTTGAACACTTATTCTCCATTCTCTTTAATTATTGGTCAAAGGATGTTACATAAATTCATTTTAAGTGAAAATGAAAGTACTTTGGTCATTTGTTTTCTCAAATGCTAATTAAGTCAACAAGTAAGTGTGACTAATGCTAGTGAACCTATCCAATATTCATGCTATTTTATAGTTTAAGAAACTTGTTAATATCACTAGGGAAGTAATTTAGATCCTATTAAGATTCAGAGAATTCATAATGTTTCCATCTTTGATTACTTAAAATAGATTTAAAGTTTTAGATATTTTAGTCATTTACTAATTTTTTTTTGTTCACTGCTCTCTTTAAATTACTTTATTTAAACAGGCGTTTTTAAAAGATTGCATTCACTGACAACTCTTGGTGTGTGAAGCCTCTTATTCATATATGATCACGGGAATAACTGTAAACTTATACTTGTTAAACATGTTTGGCTAAAACAGTAAAGGAATTTAAGCAATTTCAAAACTTTGTTCAGCACATGAGAAACTTTGTTATATACTATCTGTGATAGTTAGAAAATGTTATTTTTGAGTTTATAGATCATAGAGCAAAAAGTTAGATCACATGGAAGAACCTTATTTTCATGTTTAGGATTTTGTTGATTATATGAAAATCTATAACAAAATTTATCCTGAATAGGGATTCTAAATAACTTTAATCAGATACTTGTAGTTTTTGCAACACGTTAGAGAAACTTTCAGAATTACAGTGGACTGTAATGTGATTTCAACCAGTTAGTGTAGTTGTTGAGTGTTCAGTCATATTCTATCTACATAGTCCTTTGTGAACTATTTTGTTTAGATGTCGTCTGCGGAGAAGGGAATTGACTTTGTGTATATACGTATATATTTCCTTGTGTAATATAAAGCAGATGGTTATTAGCAAAATTTTAGTTCTTTCAAGTATAGATTATTCAATTGCTGGACCTCACAGAAATTAGTATATTTAAAAATTAACAAAGCTCCTCTACAACTTTTAAAGGTGTGAGGTTCTGTTATGATTTTTTACAAAATCAAACAGCATGATTTAGAATGTCAATCTTCTACTTAAAATGTGTCTATATTCATGGTGTTTCCATACAGTGCAATGATGGTAAAGATAACATCTAGTCATTAATGGTTTACTTTTAGCAGATTACTGTTAACACTATTTAAAATGGTTTTAGTGACTTTAAAGTATCTTGACGTTTTATGATTACATCAGATTGAGCTGTTACCTAATATCTAAATATCTGCTCTTATGTTTTACTTTATACTTTGGGATTATCTTCTAAGGTTTGGTCACACCAGCAAACTGCAACAGATTTTAATGTAAATAAAGAATTTATACTAATATTACGCATCTGTGTAACAATATTTTAGAAACAGATTTCGGCCTTGTATGCCCACTAGTAGCACTATGGTGTTTCAGGTACGATCCCGTCTTTCACAGGTGATTTATAACAAATGTTATGCTTGTTTTCGTACTCAATATCAAATCTTTTTTACAAGTTAATTTGCTTCTTTAATTTTGAATCTAAAAATTGAGCCAACATTTCTGTATTATCCAGTGATTACCTGAAGTCAATTTTCTTACCTTTTAGAACTTAATTCATATATTACCCATTTTTATTTGTGGCAAGATCATTTGTTAAAATCTAATTATTTAAGAAATGTTGAGCTGCTTTCAAATGATTCTACTGTACTGGATCATCATTTCCATGGAACTAACTTTCTTTTTCCTATGTTCTGGAACTTCAACTATGTTTATAGAACGTAGGAAAAATGAAACATTATTCAGAGTAGCAAGTCTTACAGAGTACTTGTTTGTTTTCTTGGTACTTTAAGTTTGAAAGTAGTTATTAAACATATATTTTGTGATTGTTTTCTGGTCTGTGTTTTGAAAGTCTTTGTTTTTCCCCACTTTCATTCATGAAGATGTGTTTAGATACTGAATTTGTTTACTCACTCAAATTATTTTGTTAAATAATCATATTGGTTGTATTTTGCAGAGTTAAAAAATAAACAATTTAAAATGATGTGGTGATTAATGTAGTATATAGACACCATAAAGCTTAAAGTAATTCAGACCACAGAACTGCTTTAACCAAGTTTACAACCCTAAAACATGACCTTTATATTAACCAATTAACTGCAAATAATTTTTCTCTTCAGGGCATCAGTGAAAACTAAGCTGGAATTATCCAAAATTTTTAGTACCATTCTAAAAGCATAATTGTACTATATATTTATTATGCTACCCTATAAGAATGCTTTTAAAAGAAAGTATGTTTTAGTTAATTTACTTCCTGAACAAGATCACAGATGAAAAGATGTATCTAAGAGTTCTGAACCTTTTCTACATTCTATACAGCCTGCTTTTTTTCCTCTTACATATTTTTTCAGCTAGACTGGTTTTTCCAGAAATGACAGATGACAGATCTGCATTGCTGAATATCCACTCTTTAATACAGATACTGATATTACAGATTTGCTTTTTCAGTTGTTGAATCTTAAACACGTAATCCATTGACATAAACCCCCAAATAAAAAACAATCTGCCAAACTCATTTTAATTTTTTTTTTTAGCAGTTTAATAAATAGTGCTCTTAATGACTGCACATACGTAAGGCTATTTGGTAGTATTCAGAAACATCACAGTAATGGTGGTTTTCCTGATTTTTTTGTAGTCTTTAATAATTTTAAGAAGTGTAAAGCTGTTGTCAAACCAGTAAGACTGCATTTATGCATCCATCATTTTCAGGA
>PVHX01014537.1:38011-50179 GCA_004024805.1 Geosciurus inauris | reverse complement strand
CTCTGCCCAAATCTAGCTGGGCTTGGCACAATCCTAGTAAGCCAAAGACGGGTAAGATGGGGCATGGTCACAAGCAACCTAAGACAGGAAGCATACAATATCATCAATAAGTATGCTCTCCCACGACGGGTAAGCTGTGTTCCAGAGTCCCCACGACCTAAGACAGGCTGCTAGGAAAAATGAGGGGGAATTGTGAGAGCTGGCCTGAGGGCTTCTGCAGTACATAGTACAACTATATCAGGTTTTTCAGTCATGAGCTTTTGGCCATAGTTCCGCATTCTTGTAACAGTTCCGCATTCCTGTGAATAGCCTCAGGGTGCCAGTAGAATAGTCACACCCTGTGCACCCTGTAGCGCTTGTGGGATATATGGCATCTTAGCATATATAAAGAGGGACGTGAACTCAATAAAGAAAGTCTCTTGCCTTGTTTTGTGTGTGTGTGAGTGATTTGTCACCTGTGGCTCCCTCGCCTGACTCGGTTTCCCTTTGTGCCGGCGCGGGCGCTGGCAAGAACTCCTTTGTCTGATCATATGTAAAACAAAGGTAGGGTCTGAGAGCTTGGGAAGTGTGGGTGGAGTTCAGAGGGATGGTGACCGGGGATTGGCATCCCTGTGGCGAGCAATCAGCAGCGCCAATGAGTGAGGTGATTTGAGCCTGACCTGTGCCAAATGTTTCTGGGATTTTAAAGCTCCAGACATACAAGGGGAAAGAGGAAAAAGTAGAAACTGGTGAGCTAGGAAGAAGGAAAAGGAGAAGTGGAAGCATAGTATTAAGAAATTTGTTTGGTGAACCGGAGTTTGAGGGGGTCATCATCGCTTGCTTGGACTGAGTAGTTTGGGTCTTCTTCGGTTGTGGGAGATGGGCCCACCAAAGGAGGAGAGGCTGGTTTTAACCTGGAAACATAAATCCAGGGAGTGAGAGTTCCGTTAGTCTCCAGCTTAGCAGCCATGGGGGTGGATAAAATAACCTGAGCCTGTCGGTGCCATCTGGGATTAAGTGCAGTGGGAGGAGAGGATTGGGGAAATTTAAAGAATACCCAGTCCCCTGGGGTGACAGGATGAGATAGAATATTAACCTGAGGGTCTGGAAGTAGGGTGTCATGGAATTTCCATATGTCGGCGCATAGAAAGGATAAGAGGGGACCAGAGAGTCCCGGAGGAAGAGGTGAATCTTGGAGAGTAATTCTGGGGGAAACAAGGGAGCGACCGTAGAGAACTTCAAAAGGAGATAAGTTAGAGGGCTTTCGGGGAAGGGCACATAGGCAGAAGAGGGCAAGGGTAACTGACACCTCTGTCCAGTCTAGGTGAGTTTCAAGGGTAAGTTTAGTGAGAATGTCCTTAAGGGTACGATTAGTTTGTTCAATCTTCCCTGAAGATTGGGGATGGTATGGGATATGGAACTTCCAGGGAATGTTGAGGAAGGTGGAGAAGCATTGGGTTATTTGGGAGATGAATTCAGGCCCATTGTCAGATTGGAGGGTTGAAGGAACCCCAAAATGGGGGATGATCTCTTGTATGACGATCTTGGAGATTGTGGTGGCTTTTTTATTAGAGGTTGGGAAAGCCTCAACCCATCCAGAAAATGTATCTATCATGGTTAGTAAGTATGTATGCCGGCGAACTCGGGGCATATGAGTAAAGTCTAATTGCCAGTCGCTAGCGGGTAAATGGCCTCACATTTGGTGGGTTGGGAATGGTCCCGGGC
This sequence comes from Geosciurus inauris, assembly GCA_004024805.1. NCBI lineage: Eukaryota > Metazoa > Chordata > Mammalia > Rodentia > Sciuridae > Geosciurus > Geosciurus inauris. The sequence goes on along the minus strand of PVHX01014537.1, from coordinate 48,475 downwards.
AAAGGGGTGTGTTAGGGTTAGTTTTTTTTTTGCAAATAACACAGGACTGGGTCAGAGCTTGTAAATATTGAATGTCCTCTGGTGTGAGGGAAAAGAAAGAGGAAAGGAAAAATTTAAGTGTTTGAGGGCTTGTGTGGAAGATGGAATGAAAGTACGATATGAGATCTCTGAGGGCGGGTTGTTTAGTTTTTTCCTCAGACTGAGCTAGGAGGATTGCTTTATTTGAATGTTGATTGGATGGAATGAGGGCTGCCTTTCTGGCTGCTGCATCTGCCTTGTTATTTCCCGCTGTTATGGGAGAAAAGTCAGTTTGGTGTGCCTTACAGTGAATTATTCCAACCCCTTTTGGCAATAAAGAAAATTCAAGGAGTCGGGTGATGAGATGTGCATTAACAATAGCATTGCCTTTGGTATTGAGTAAGCTGCGCTCCCTCCAGATGGCAGACTGGGAGATAAGAATATGATATACATATTTGGAGTCAAGGTACAAGTTTAAGGTGGAGTCAGCTGCGAGAGTGAGTGCTCAAGTAGAAGCTACCAGTTCTGCCTGTTGGTTAGTGGTAGTGGTGGGGGGGCCGGGGAGGGGAGTGGCCTCAATAACCTCTGAATGAGAGACAATAGCATACCCAGCATAATGTTGGCCCTCTGCGATAAAGGAACTGCCATCCGAGAACCACGTGTGTGATGCCCCAGGTAAGGGACCTTCTGTGATGTGGGAAGGACAAGGAAGAAGGGAAGAAAGAATCTCAAGGCAGTGGTGTGAAGGAGGGTCTTCAGTCGTGGGGAGAAGAGTAGCCGGGTTAAGGGAAGAGAAAGGCAGGAAGGAAATAGAAGTATCCTCCAAGAACGAAACTAGGAGAGATAGAACCCAACAAAGGGGGAAGGGTTTTTAAGCCGTTATATGTGAGTAATTCTTTGAGATGATGTGGAGACAGGATAATTGTGGGGGCTCCAAAAGTGAGTTTTTTTGCTTCTAACAGGAGGACATGGGCTGCCGATAGAGCTCTCAGGCAGGGTGCGCAGCCTCGGATGGTGGGGTCAAGTCGGATGGTGGGGACAAGTTGCTTTGAGAGATAAGTGACCGGAGTGAAATAAGGGCCTTTATCTTGTCTTAAAACGCCTAATGCTAGGTCTTTGTCTTCATGGAGGTATGATTTAAAAACCTGATTCAAGTTAGGGAGGTGGAGAGCAGGGGCCTCAAGAAGTGCCTTTTGTAGGACGGGAAAGAAGCGAGCTATGGAGGGGGTAAAGACTCATGCGAACTCTCCTTCGCTGTGTCGTATAAGGGCCGGGCTAGGAGGGAAAAGTTGAGGATCCAAGTTCTAAAGTAGCCCGCGAGGCCTAGGAAAGAAAGGATCTCCTCTTTGGTGCTAGGTATGGGAATCTCTCGGATAAGGCGTTTTCTGTCACAGGTGATAGCCTTTAAGCCATGGGAGATTTCTACTCCCAAGTATGTGACCTGAAGTTTGTATAATCGGGCCTTTTTCCTGGTGGCTCGATATCCCTTAGAAGCTAAGAAGTTCAGAAGCGCGACAGTGTCACAGAGAGAGGCTTGGAGGGAGGGGCTACACAAGAGTATATCATCCCCATATTGAAGGAGTGTAGAATTAGGAAGATGAAGATGATGGAGGTCAGTTGATCATGCTTGGCCAAATAAATGGGGACAGTCTTGAAATCCCTGGAGAAGTCCACGTCAGCTGGGTAGCCTGTTGGGTTATTGGGTCAGTCCAGGTAAAGACAAAGAGGTCCTGCGATTCTGGAAGGAGGGGGATAGTGAAGAATGCGTCTTTAAGATCAATTACCAAGAAATGAGTCGACCTGAAGGGAATGAGGGAGAGGATGGTATAGGGGTTAGGAACCACCGGGTGAGTTGGGAGAACCGCGGAATTAATGAGGCGTAAGTCTTGTACGAGGCAAAAGGAACCATCATGTTTTTTTACGGCTAAAATAGGAATATTATAAGGAGAGGAGGTGGGGCGGAGAAGCCCCTTTTTAAGGAGGGCTGAGATAATGGGGAGGAGTCCTAGGAGGCTGGATTTGGGGAGAGGATGTTGGGACTGATTTGAGAAAGTTTGGGGATCCTTAAGGCGGATGTTGACAGGCTCGCAGTGTGCCAGGGAGGGAGTTGAGACATCCCAGATAGCCGGGTTAATTTGAGAGTTAAGCGTCTGGAGGGCGGAATCAGAGTAGCATTCCTGGATATGGGAGTTATCCATAATAAATGAACTATCTGTGGCCAGTGATAGGTCCAGGAGGAGAATTGTAGCTGGCAGGGGAGGGTGCAGGACAATTGTATCCCCAAACTTGGTGAGAATATCTCTGCCAACAAGCGGAATGGGACATTGAGGCATCACTAGGAGCTGATGGGTAAAAAGATGGCCTTCCAGTGAACATGTGAGGGGCGGAGTGATATGTGGGCATAAGGTTAGTCCTCTCACCCCGACTATGGAAGAACTAGACGGCCATAGGAGCCCCCAGAATTCCCGGAGCACTGAAAATGGGGCTCCCATGTCCAATAAGAAGGTGATGGGGTGTCCTTCAACTGAAAGGGTCACCCTGGGCTCTCGTTACTCTATTCGTTACTCTATTTGTTACTCTATTCGAGCCATCGGGAGAGAAGCCTGAGGGTCCCATTGGTCCATGGTAGCCAGTCCCAGGAGGTTCGGGTTTAAGGTTGTACTGCTAGCTCTCTGGCCAGCTGGGCAATCAAAACCCCAATGGCCCATTTGGCGACATTTTGGGCAAGGCCGGGAAGGCGGGCAGGGATTGGGACATAGACGGGCCCAAAGTCTCTCTATTCCACATCGGAAGCATGGCCCAGGTGGCACCCCCTTGACAGACTTCACCTCGGGTGTCTTGTTTTGGGTGGTCTGTGGGACTCGTAGGGCTTGGGCTAACATCTGATATTTCTGTTTCTTAGAGCGTTCCTCACGGCCATGATAAGCCTTAAAAGCAGTAGCTAGAACTTCTGCTTGGGGGATCAGAGGGCCTCTTTCAAGTTTTTTTAGTTTCATTTTAATGTCTGGGTAACTCTGGGGAAAAAAAATGAGTCATAAGGAGCTGTCAGCCATCAGGGGTTTCGGGATCTAGATTAGTATATTGCAATAGGGCCTTAGTTAAGGGGTCTAAAAAGGAGGAGGGGTTCTCATCTTTGTCCTGAATAATCTCTTGAAGTTTTTCATAATTAATGGCTTTCTGGGCAGCTCTACGTAGACTGGAAAGAAGGCAGGTGGAAAACTGGTCTCAAGCTGTGATACCCTGATTAGTATTATAGTCCCAATTGGGATCAGTTTATGGGACCGCCTGAGCCCCAAAGGGGTGCGCAGGTGTGGTCTGGTGTACCTCATCTGCGTAAGTGTGAGCCTGTTCCCATACGCGCCTGCACTCCTCAGGAAGAAGAGTATTGCCAAGAATGGTGTAAATGTCATGGAAGGTGAGACTATAGGCCTGGCGAAGGTATTGGAATTCCTTAATATATGAGGTTGGGTTAGAAGTATATGAGCCAAGCCGGGCGTGGTGGCGCAAGCCTGTAATCCCAGCACTTAGGGAGGCTGAGACAGGAGAATCGCGAGTTCAAAGCCAGCCTCAGCAATGACGAGGCACTAAGCAACTCAGTGAGACCCTGTCTCTACATAAACACAAAATAGGGCTGGGGATGTGGCTCAGTGGTCTAGTGCCCCCGAGTTCAATCTCCAGTACCCCCCCCAAAAAAAGAAGTATATGAGCCAAGCTTCTTTTCTATTTGTGAGTGATCGGCAAGAGAAAAGGGAACATGAACGCGGATGATACCTTCAGTTCCTACAACCTCTGAGGGGCAATTATCCCTGAGTTGTGAGAACGGGATCGGGTGACAGGGGAGTTGGGGGACTAAAAGTGGAGTCAGGTGGCTGCGATGTGGGTGTGGGAGGGGTAGGCTGTGGGATGCGAGGTGGAGCATCAGGAGATTGAGGAGATGGGTGGTGAGGTGGAGTGCCAGGAGATTGAGGGGATAGGTGGCTGTGTATGGGGGAGGCTCGTCGGCTGGGTCAAATTCTGGAGTCGCCAGAAATTTGGATGAATCTGGTTTGCAAGCTAGGAGGACATGGTGGGACTTACGGAGGGTGCAAAGGGAGGGGTTGGCCGGAGAAGAGAGAAGGCCTGAATAAAAGGGATCTCCGCCCATTTTTCTGATCGCTCACAATAGTTATGTAGATCTCTAAGGAGATCGGGATCTAAGGAGCCCGTAGGTGGCCAAGAGTGAGAGTTATCCAATTGGTAGGTAGGCAATCCTGAGTACAAAGTTTTATAAGTTTTTTTTGGGTTTAATATCAGGAAGAAGACCAAGAGTGGAAAGATTTTTAAGAAGGCAATGTAATGGGGAGTCTGCCAGGAGGGAAGAGCTTGACCCCATCCTGTTACATTAAAAAAACTGATGCTTGCCGTCCAGGCATCCCTAGAAAGGCAGGAGCAGACAAGGATAAGACCAAAACAGGCGAGACAGGTCGTCACCCGAGCCGTCCTGGGTCTAACCTCTCCCAGAGAGGCAGGGCCGGATCAACCTAGCCCTAGGATTTTTGGAGACTTCTCCTGGAGAAGTCGGAAAATTTAATCTGGGTGGACTAATCCGGGCAGACGGAGGTGAACATGGAGAGATCAGAGTATTCCCAGCTGGCAGAATTTGAGCTAAAAGGAAAGGAGGGAGGGGGAAGAGGGTAAAAGGGCCTGAGGGATGGAGAATCTAAGGTGCCAGCGCCTGCGCCGGACCAAAGTGAAACCGAGGACCAAAGTGAAACCGAGTTGGCGAGGGAGCCGTGGATGAAAGAAACACACAACGATTCTGAAGAAAAAGAGGCTCGAAGCTCGTAGCTCGTTAGCACTCTGGGCTTATATATCTTTTCTACCCCCCCCGAGGGGCGTGGGAGGCGTGGGAGGCGTGGAACTGCAGACCCAGGTGTGGAAAATGCTCAGACTGCAAAACAAGCTCAGACCACGAACGCGGGAGTTCAAGGAATGGTCAGCACCTGTGGCTTCTCTCAGAAATCAGGCTACAGCTGGTTCTGGTAAACAGAAAGTAGCCATGCACACAAGAATGCTCTCACAATTCCCCCTCTCTTTTCCTAGAGTCTGTCCTAGGTTGCAGGGACCAAAGAACATGGCTTACCCGTCATCGGGTCTACGGCGTGGATGTTAGGCGTGGATGTTAGCCGCCGTAGCCCTGTCTCCAGGGAAGGAATGATTTTGGAAACATACACACTGTCAGTATAAATGTTAATAGGCTCACAGGTAAACATCTGAAGTGCCAGGGTCAATGCTTGAAGTTTGATTTCTGGGCAGACCCTGGATGAAATCATTGGGTGATACTTTTGCCTGAAGACTACACTGATACAGTACTATCAGATGACCCATCAGTAAAGACTGAATGTGCTCCGGGGATAGGAACAGTCTTCACTGTTTTTGGAAAAACAACAGGATGTGACTTAAACTGACAGCCCTCAGATCTTGTACAAGTCTCCATTTTCCAGACTTGTTTTTAATGACAAAAATAGGTGTGTTCCAGGGGGATGTTGATGGAACTAAATATCCTGCTTTTAATTGTTCTTTCACCAGGGACTGAGCAGCCTTAAGTTTTTCCTTAGTTAAGGGTCACTGCTCTACCCACACAGGATCATCTGTTTTCCATTGAATGGGTATAGGGTCTATTTTTGAGGCTGTTGCTGCAGTAGCCCTTATTAAAAATTTTCCAGTCCTGTTCTATCCTTACCAAGTCTTATTATATCATCCTCAGCAGTGAGGGGAGTCGTTCTACCCTGTGATCTTTTTTCCTATACCCCATCCTGGCTCATATCCCTGCCTTTCCCTCCTCAGCATTGTCTTATCTGGAACATATCCTTGTTCTGTAATATTTTGTTGGACCGGCTGTGTGGTTAGCACAGCCCCCATGGCAGACAAAGGGTCTCTACCCCATAAATTAACAGGTAGATCAGAAAGGACGTAAGTCTGAAAGAGTCCATTATACCCTTCGGCATCTTTCCAAGGGATAAACCTGGAGCTTTGTAATGGATTGGAATTATAACCTAAACCTTGCAAAGTGGTTGCAACCCTTTGAGTAGGCCACTCTGGTGGCCACTGATTTTGAAATATGACAGAAACATCGGCCCCTGTATCTAATACTATTACTGGGAACACCACACCTCCTGATTGAGGCTCTGGAGGCACCGTAGGACCGGTAGGCCTCCTAGACTCATGTCCTGGATTAAAGGGAGGTGGTCTTCCCACTGAATACTTTGGTTCCTGCCTACATTGTTCTTTTAATTCCCACTCCTGTAATCTCTCTTGCAATGTCTGGCTATCCTGTCCCAACTGCAATTCCTCATCTTCCTCCTCATCCTCTCCTTTCCCTTCCTTGCTATCCATTTCAACTTCTTTAAGGGACTGGGTAGAAATCACTTCTTGGGTGGATTCAAAGGTCTTATATAACTCACTGACTTGTTCCTAAATCAAAAACTTTTTACTTAAAAGAGAGTCCTTAATTAGCCTCCATACAGAGGTGGTGGTAATGGGAAAAGACTGTGGCCCCTCTGTGTGTAGCCTTTTCTGTAAGTCTGCATGGACCTGTTCCCAATCTGGAACATTGAGACCTCCCGAATGAAGAACCAGGGACTAGACTGCTCTGTAATCTTTAAGAAGGCCCTTAGAGTACTCTTTTTTAGCCCCGTACCCTTTTTCTTCAACAGTTTCGATCTGATTTTCCAACAATTCCCTCCTGTGGGTAGCACCCATCTTCTGCACTATTAATTCTCTGCACTATTAACAATTCACCCCCTACTTCCCGGGGTGTCCCTCAGCGTTCACTTCCCTTCTTCCGATCTTGGTGGAACCTCCAGATGCCAGCACCTGCGCCAGACCAAAGTGAAACCCAGTCGGCGAGGGAGCCTTGGATGAAAGACACCCCCCCCCCCCCCCATTCTGAAGAAAAAGAGGCTCGAAGCTCGTAGCTCGTAGCACTCTGGGCTTATATATCTTTTCTACCCCCCGAGGGGCGTGGGAGGCGTGGAACTGCAGACACAGGTGTGGAAAAATGCCCAGACTGCAAAACAAGCTCAGATCACTAGAACGCGGGAGTTCAAGGAATGGTCAGCACCTGTGGCTTCTCTCAGAAATCAGGCTACAGCTGGTTCTGGTAAACAGAAAGTAGCCATGCACACAAGAATGCTCTCACACTAAGGAGTGGGGTGGAGATTTTGGAAGTCCACCGAAGCCCTGGAGACCATGGTGGGGTGAGTTCTTCCCTTTGCTACAGTCAGAGGGCCACCGGACGGTCACGGCTGGTTACCTGAGACTCTGCCTGCAAAGTTGCAATCTCCCTGAAGGGGAGACTTACTGAATGAAGTTCGTGGTGGGTGGAGAGGTGGCGATGGAAAGAACGGGCTAAGGCTGGTGAGAGTGCGGTCGGCAGTTCAGGATGAGGGGTCTCAATAGAGAGCAGCCCTCATCCGAGTCAGGCACCAATGTAAGGGTACCGGCCAGCCATATACGACACAACTCATGCAGCCAAGAGATCTTTATTCACGGGTTGGGCTCCCAGGAGGAGGAAGGAGGAAAATAGAGAGAAGGGACGTGGGGCATGGACTTTTTAGGGCCCCGCTACAAACGCTTGGCAAGCTATGGATTGGTCAGTTCAAAACCGGTGCGATAGATAAGCGGGGGTGATCTTCTTTGATGTGGCTGGAAAGGTAACCTGAGCGGCTGGGCTTTGTTCTCCCCGGTGTAATATTCGGGAGAGGAACTGCCTGGGGCAGGGGCTGCTTTAGGCTTTTGGGGAAGGGATGCTAAAACTGAGTACAAAAGGGCTGTTCTTTACCTTACAAAAACAAAAACACCAAAAAACAAAACAAAAAGACAAAAAAGCTCTTAATCAGTCGGAAGTAGCCAACAAATTTTGTAATGATATAATTCGAAAATTTCCAATGGGACAAGTCAAATAAGACAACTATATAACCAATCAATGTTTTCTTTCTTTATTCCTTGTCCACACACTATCAAAACACCCTCTTTATATTTCCTTGCTGGAGTGCATTACTGGATGCTCAAATAAACTCTTTAAAATATTATTTTGTCTCAGTTCACCTTTTAAAATAGTTTGGTGTCAGAAGTGGGATCAGAATACGACTCTCAGTGACCCCCAGGAGCAATGAGTACAGATGTAGGTAACCTCTGGTCCCACGGAGCTCATTGCTTTCATGCTGCATTTGGTAGTTGCAGGAAGTCCTTCTCAGATACCAAGCTCTGCAACTGGCATCCTGCCCTCTCCAACTTTGAGTTATTTTTCTTCCAGAGATCAGAGTGTTGACGGAGACTGGACTAGGTCTGGTATAAGTGCACTTGTTTCTAGGGTAGGTCTGTAATCTGGATTAGGATGTTGAATTAAACTGGGTGTTTAATAAGAACCAGACAGGGTCCAGTTGGAAGCTTTAGGTAAGTAAGGTTTTAGAAAGATAAACTATAATGTGTTTGTCAAAATCTAAGGGGTCTGGGACTACTCTGTCTGGAGCTCCAGCTTATTTTATGTTCAGAAACTATAGGTCCAGAATAACAGGGCTGCTCCTTTGAGTTGTCCTGGGCAGAGATACTCTCATTCCCCGCCCCCTTTGTCCTTCAGTGAGGTTGTTGTGCCTCCCTAATGCTTTTGCAAGTATCCTGTCCCCTCTTGTTTTTCTAGAGTTCTAAATTCTAAAGAGAAGATTCACCTAAATGGCAAAGATGTTAACTGCTGAATAATCTTTCTTTCAATCTACAAAACCCAGAACATCTGATGACCTTTGTAACATCTTCCCTTAGTCACAAAGCATGTAAATTGCCATAAGGTTTAACTTGCAGAGGAGTAATATGTTTGCCTAAAAACTGCAGGAAGGACTGGGGATGTAGCTCAGTGGTAGAGTGCATGCTCTGGGCTCAATCCCCAGGAACGAGGTTTGGGGAGGAAGAAAACTACAGGAGTTAGCACCAGGAGGTTTAGGTACATTGTGATGTTCTGGAGAAGAAGAAAAGAGGAGACACATACTCTAGATGATGAAGATCCCACTCAGCACATAGTTCTTGCCTTTCTCCTCCTTTCCCTCCCCATAAGAGCCCTTTGTGTCCTTGAGCCCCCAAAGGTGGAGTTTTGAGGACAATAGCTCCTCCATCTTCAGGGCTGAATAAACCTGATTCTTTCCTATTAACTCTTTGTCTACCAGATCTTGGCATTCAAGGGTAAGTAACATGGACCTTATTCTGGGAACATCAGAACCTGTCCTTTTCTGGAGATATGGTGCACCTCAGGAGTTAACTTAGAGTCTCAGTTGCCACAGTGAATGTTATGAGTTAGAACTGGAACGTCCCCCAAAGTCTCATGTGTTGAAAGCGTGGTCCCCAATGCAGTTCAGAAGTGGGGCTCTTGGGAAGTGATCAAATCATGAGGGTTACCACTTCATCAATGGAGTAATTGATAGGTTCATCATTGATCAATTGAATTGGTCAATTCATCATTGATAGGTTTGTACTGATGAGATTATTGGGAGACAGTAGAAACTATAGCAGGTGGGCCTACTTAGAGGAAATAGGTTGCTGGGTATGTGCCTTAGAATGATATTTCATGACCCTTGCCCCTTCCTTGCTCTTTCCTTGCTTCCTGACCACCATGAGGTGAGCAGCTCTGTTCCACACAGGCCCAAAGCTATTGAGCTGGCTGGCCATAGACTGAAGCCTCTGAAACTGAGCCAGAGTGAATCTTTCTCCTTTGAATTGTTTTCCTCAGGCATTTTGTCATAGTAACTGACACAATGGGGGAGTTTTACTCTGAATGAAATACTCATCTAGAACAACATAATTGTTTATGCCTCACGAACAATAAAATATATATATATATTTTTGGTACTGGAGATTGAACTCAGGGGCACTCGACCACAGAGCCACATCCCCAGCCCTATTTTGTGTTTTATGTAGAGACAGGGTCTCACTGAGTTGCTTAGCATCTCACCTTTGCTGAGGCTGGCTTTGAACTTGTGATTCTCCTGTCTCACCCTCCCCAAGTGCTGGGATTACAGGCTTGTGCCACTGTGCCCAGCTCAAAATATTTTTTTTTAAATTTTTTTTAGTTGCAGATGGACACCATATCTTTATTTATTTACTTTTATGTGGTGCTGAGGATTGAACCCAGTACCTCACGCACGAGAGGCAAACGCTCTACCACTGAGCTACAATCCCAGCCCCTCAAAATATTTTTTGATTGGTATGCAGAGGCATCCAAACAGCATGATGACTCAAAAAATGGCCTCTTTAGAGGAATCTCTACACCATACTAATACAAATTATTCTGAACCCACTCACCTCTTTGATTTTTTGCCTTTTCTATCTGAACCTTTTCCATATCAACTTCTAAAAATTAAATCTTCAAATGCATCAGGAGCATCTACAATTTTTTTTCTACTGGAGATTGAAATCAGG
>PVHX01014537.1:0-37911 GCA_004024805.1 Geosciurus inauris | reverse complement strand
ATAAACCCCAAAGTCACATCCCCAGTGACTTACTTCCTCCAGCCACATCCTACCTGCCTACAGTTACCAGCCAGTTAATTCACTTTACATCTTTCACAATCTAATCATTTCACCTCTGAACATTTTTGTATTGTCTCACACGAGTTTTTTTTTTGAATGCTTCATATCTAAACCATAACATCTCCCCACTCACTTTAATTTTGTTCCATAGTCTCCATAAGACTGATTATTATTATTATTTTTGGTACCAGGGCTTGAACCCAGGGGCCACTTCATACTGAATTATATCTAATAGGTGTGGGAACTGAAAATAATGTAGCCCGAGAAAAAGGAAAAATAGTCATGCACTGACAGCTTTCACCTCCCCTGACAAATGTCTTCCTGGTGCTAATTGCAGGCAGAAAGGAGTGTCTCGCCATATTGGAGACATTGACTTGCAGAACACAAGACCTCTGAGCAAGAGCTCAAATTCCTGAGCTCAAACACTGACCATTTCATTGATTGTTGGAACAAACCCCCAATTCCTAAGTGTCCAGGAATATTCATATGCTCACCAGACCACCTCCGGGATAACCTATATAAACCCAGTCCCTTTCTATGTTGGGTGGCTCATTTTCCACCAGGAAAGTGGGTCCATCCCCATAGGTGTAGTCCTGTTCCTGAATAAAGCCTGAAATGATTTGTTAAGTTTGCTTTCTTCCTGGTCTTTTTGTGCTAACAATATCCCTATCCCTTTTTATTTCTTATTCTGAGACTGGGTCTTGGTAAGTTGCTGAGGCTGGCTTTGAACTTGTGATCCTCCTGTTTCAGCCTCCCGAGTTGCTGGGATTACAGGTGTGCATGCACTACCATGTCTGGCTATAAGATTGACTCTTGAAGTTGGGTGCAGTGGTGCAAACCTGTAATCTCAGTGGCTTGGGCTGCTGAGGCAGGAGGATCATGAGTTCAAAGCCAGCCTCAGCAATTTAGCAAAGTTTTAAGCAACTCAGGGAGACCCTGTCTCTAAACAAAATAAAAAATAGGGCTGGGGATGTGGCTCAGTGGTTAAGTGCCCTTGAGGTCAATCTTTGGTACCAAGGGTAGGAGAAAAACAAGATTGATTTTTGGTAATAGGGGAATATGCCCTCAAATTCTTCCTCTTCCTCTGCTTCTTCATACTGGGAATTGAACCCAGGGCACTTAACCTCTGAGCCACATACCCACTCCTTTTTTATTTTTGAGAAAGGATCTTGCTAAGTTGCTCAAGGCCTCACTAAGTTGCTGAAGCTAGCTTTGAACTTGGGTGATCCTCCTGCCTCAGCTTCCCGAGAAGCTGGGATTACAGGAATGTACCACCATGCCCAGCAGCAAATTCCTTCTTGAAGAAGACAAAACATTGTTTCTCTGGTTTTTGAGTTGTCTAAATGTTTAAAGTTCAGTCTTTAGGGAAATGAGTCATGAGAAGGACAAAGAGGAAATTTTTAGATAGAAACTGGCAAATAGAAAATCTTGAAATTCCTTTGCACAAATGTCAATAAAAAGCTTTAGCCACCTGAACAGGTAACTCTAACTGCCAGAGACACAATTTGGACCCAGTTAGTGAGTTTTAGATTATTCATGACACATAGACAGCATTTCAGATTAGACGCTATGAATCTCTATTTGCATCTATGTGTATGTAATGTATGTCTCTGCATATATGTATGGTGTTTAAATGCCTTATTATTCTACGTCTGGCTGGTATTACTAGAAGTAATTTATAAAAGATATCTATTTAATTAGCTAGAGAAAAGTAAATGCTTACATAAATGGTTCTTCAGAAAATAAAACCCAAATGGTCTTCAAGTTCACGTGACTTGAATAATTTTTAATAAATAAAAACATTTGTTATATAGTAAGAATGGATATTCTACCCAGTATTACTAGGTAAATAAGCTTAGTTATTTTTCTTTTATTTGTTTTTTGTTTTTTTTTTGAGGTGCTTAGGATTGAACCCAGGGCCTTGGGCATGGTAGGCAAGAGCTCTACTGACTGAGCTATATCCCCAGCCCACCCCCAGATCTTTATTAATTTTTAAAAATTATTTTTTTATCAATCTATCTATCTATCTATCTATCTATCTATCTATCTATCTATCTATCTACTTTGGTACTGGAGATCAAACTCAGGGGCAATTGACCACTGAGCCACGTCCCCAGCCCTATTGTGTGTTTTATGTAGAGACAAGGTCTCACTGAGTTGCTTAGCCCCTCGCCGTTGCTGAGGCTGGCTTTGAACTCGCGATTCTCCTGTCTCAGCCTCCCTAAGTGCTGGGATTACAGGCTTGAGCCACTGCGCCGGGCTTCTTTATTAATTTTGAGAAAGGGTCTTGCTAGATTGCAGAGGCTGGCCTCAAGCTTGTGGTCCTCCTGCCTTAGCCTCCTGAGTTGCAGGCGTGTACCACTATGCCCAGTTCTGAAATATTTCTGATACTTAAAATCTTAAATTTTTATTGTTAAATTAAATGATATCCATTCAATATCAAGATCTTTTCCACATAAGGTAAACTGCTAAAACATTAATTGCTGAAAGTAAGTATAAACTTATATATTTTGGGCTTCTAATTAAAGAGGAACTGGAGGTACTTGGGTCTACTGATAAGCATGTCCTGTTATGAGGAAGTGTATGCTGTTTAAAAACTATGCAATTATGTACTGCCTAATTTTCACTAGATATTAAATTTACTAAGGGTTGAGAATTCTAATTAACACTCAACTAAAAGTACTGGAATGATATGGATGAAAGGAAACAACTATACATAAAAAACGTACAAAGCAAGTAGAGTATGATTTTAATAAGGAAAAGCATCCAAGTTCTATGTTTTTATTAAGGGAAAAAGAAAGCAATTTTATCTTAAAGTAGGATGACTGAGCCAGGCATGAGGGAGCATACACGTAATCCAGCGACTCAGTAGGCTGAGGCAGGAGGATCACAAGTTTGAGGCCAGCCTCAGCAATTTAGTGAGACCATGGCTCAAAAAAATAAAAAGGGTTGGGAATGTGGCTCAGTGGTAAAGCACCCCTGGGTTTCATTCCCAGTACCTGAAGAAGAAGAAGAAAAAAATGATAATTTCTCATTTCAGAATTTAAAAAAGGAATAAGGTAAAACTGACCTATAAAAGGACTGTGAAAAAGGAATTTTTTTATGTGTAATCATACTACTAAGATTAGATAGATTTGCTGTATAAGGTTTCTCCCCCCCTCAGAGAAAAATTAGCTCATTAATGTATTGATATAAAGCTAAGATTCATCTTTTTCTCTGTTACAAGGAGAAAGTTTTCTTGGAGTGTTGTTTTGCTCTTGATTGTGAAAGTTTTTTTCTTTACTTTGTAAGTAATTGTCCTAGAAAACAAAGTTTTTTTTTTTTTGTATCAGGGATTGAACCTAAGGTGCTTAACCACTGAGCAACATTTCCAGCCCTTTTTAAGTTTTATTTAGAGACAGGGTCTCAGGAAGTTGCTTAAGGCCTTGTTAAGTTGCTGAGGCTGGCTTTGAATTTGCGAGCCTCCTGCCTCAGTCTCCTGAGTGGCTGAGATTACAGGCATGTACTATCATGCCTGGCAAGGATTTTGTTTTTTATCAGAATAATTTCTCATACTTTAATATTGTCTTTTATTGGGTTGTTGATTACTTAAGAAAAGCGAGTCTTCTCAGTATTAAAAGAGCTGTGGGAGGGGGCTGGGGTTGTGGCTCAGTGGTAGAATGCTTGTCTTGCATGTGTGAGGCCCTGTGTTTGATCCTTAGCACCACATAAAGATAAGTAAATAAAATAAAGATAATGTGTCCATCTACAGCTAAAAAAAAAGAATGTAAAAAAAATTAAAAGAGCTAGAGGGGTGGTGGCGTTGGGGTTGTGGCTCAGTGGTAGAGTGCTTGCCTAGCATGTGAGGCACTGGATTGGATTGTCAGCACAATAAATAAGTAAATAAATAAATAAAGGCATAAAAATACAATAACATTATAAAAAATAAGTTATTTAAAACAGAGTAGAGGGATTCAAGTGTAGCTCAGTGGTAGAGTGCTTCCCTTGTGTATGTGAAGCCCTAGGTTCAATTCCAGCACCACGAAAACATAGCAAACTTCTTTTTTACAATTATGTAACTTTCGGTATTTGCCTTTAATCTCTTTTGTCACTTTGGTTTTTACAGTGACTTATCATCTCATTTAATCATGTTTTAAACCTTTTGATTCTTTTTTTTTTTTTTTTGTAGTACCAGGGATTGAACCCAGGGGTGCTTAACCATGGAGCCTCATCCCCAGCTTATTAAAATGTTTTATTTAGAGAAAGGGTCGCACAAGTTGTTTAGGACCTTGCTAAGTTGGCTGAGGCTGCCTTTCAACTTGCGATCCTCCTGCCTCAGCCTCCTGAGTCTCTAGGATCACATGAGATTTGAGGGACACCATATATCCAAACTATAACCATGGACCAGATATTTGATTATGTTAAGTATTATAGTTGCATGTGGCTATTTTGAAGAAAGAGTTTTATCTGCTAGCTACACACTGAAATATTTATGGGTGAAATAATAGGATGCTTGGGATTTGATTGAAAATAATATGTGGAAGGAGGAGGCAGTACAAGACTGGTTGGGGTACAAGACTGACCATGACTTGATAATTGTTGACTTTGGTGATGGGTGCATGGACATCTATTATTTTCTACTTTGGTGTGTGTTTTAAAATTTCCATAATAAATGGTTGACAAATACATGTCTTGAATCTCTTATTGTGCTGAGGAAGTAATTTTACAAGTTATTTTTTTAATGGGTACATAATTTTTTTTGGTCTGGATGTGGCAAAAATATTGTAATCATCCTCTTTTGTTGGGCATCTGAATTGTTTCCAATCTTTGGTTCTCATCAAAAGCCCTGGGATTGCCGGGGCAGATTGGCTCATGTCTATACTCACAATGATTTGGGAGGCTGAGGCAGAAGGATAGTAAGTTTGAGGCCAGACTCAGCAATTTAGTGAGACCCTGTTTCCAAATAAAATAAAAAGAACTGTAGATATGGATATAGTTAGGGTTAAAATGCCTCTGGGTTTAATCCTCAGTCAGTACCCATGTGTACCTCCATACAACCCTGAGATTAATGACCTTGTGGATAATTCAACATGTAGATCCTTCAGCATTCATAAATTTCTCTAAGTAGGTTTTCCACATGAACAAATCAGCATACTGTTTTTTTTCCCCCCTGTAGTGGGGATTTAACCCACAGGTGCTACCACTGAACTAAAATTTCCAGACTTTTTCATTTTTTATTTTGAGACAAGGTCTTGCTAAGTTGCCAAGGCTGCTCTTGAACTTGTGATAGGCCCTGCCTCAACTTCCCAACAAGTAAGCAGTTTTTTTTTTTTTTCTTTTTGGTACTGGGGATTGAACTCGGGCACTCGACCACTCAGTCACATCCCTATCCCTATTTTGTGTTTTATGTAGAGACAGGGTCTCACTGAGTTGCTTAGCGCCTCGCCGTATAGAGGCTTGGCTTTGAACTCAAGATTCTCCTGTCTCAGCCTCCCAAAGTGCCAGGTTTACAGGCTTGCACCACCGTACCTGGCTACAAGTAAGCATTTTTAAAAGGCGTTTGCCACACGGATCTGCAGAGACGAATTGGTTCCTGTTGCCTTCAGCAGCCTAGGAGAGGCCCTTACCCCTTTCTTCTGGAGACTTCTCCAACTGGTCTTTCCCTTGGTTTCTATGAACCTTATTCAGATCTCTGTTTAGGGCTTTGTGAATCTTAGTTCATTACATTTACTTATCACATCCATCCAAACAGGCAGGTACGTTCACTATTGCCATCTTATAGATAAGGTGACCAAGGTTCAGAAAGAGCGAGCTGCCAGTTTGAGGACACAGGGTTCCCAGCAAGCTGTGATTAACAGCTTGAGCTGCCAACCCCAGGAGGTTCCCTCCCAGCCACTGGCTGTATTAATGGAATCTCTCTTCCTTTGCTTTCTCTGCCGGCTCTCCTTCTTTCTCTGGACCCCTTTATGGCTCTAACCTTGGGTTTCCTGCTTTGGTGGATTTCTTGTTTCTTTATTTTGAAAGCCATCTTGTTTCCCACTGGTTCTGTGAAGATGAATCCTAAATTTGCGTCTCTACTAAATTCAGATTTTATGGATTTATATTTCCAGGTGTCTCTCCAGAAGGGGTGTCAGAATCACGGCAGCTCAGTGCACACACGCATATACATGTGAACACACGCGTGCTTGCGCGTGTGTGAACACACACACATACACAAACACAGGGTTACCAAGTGGGCTGAAAGAAGTTAACCCAGAACACCCGCTGTTGATGTTTAGCAAACATCTCAAATTTAACAAGAACCAGACAGTCAGACAACTCTGTTGCCTTGGAGACAGCGTCCTTGACTCCTCCCACTCCCGTGCAGCTGATGAGGAAGTCCTGGGCTCTCAAGTGCTCCAGAGTCTGACCATTTTCTGCTCCCTCCTTTGCTCCCACCTTGGCCTTTGTGGTCTGGAAGCTCCTCCCAGGATAGGTACATGGCTTCTTTCGCAAAGCCTCAAGGTTTTGCCTAGATGTCATCTTTGTACCAGGGCCTTTCCTGACCACTGTTTGTTTGTATGTATGTATGTATGTATGTATGTATATATTTATTATTTTTGGTACCAGGGATTGAATCCAGGGGCGTTTAACCAAAAATAGGGCTGGGGATGTGACTGAGTGGTCGAGTGCCCCGAGCCACATCCCCAGACCTTTATATATTTTATTAGAGACAAGGTCTTGCTGAGTTGCTTAGGGCCTCGCTAAATGGATGAGGCTGGCTTTGAACTCGCGATCCTCCTGCCTCAGCCTCCAGAGTCGCTGGGATTTCAGGCACGCGCTACTGCACCCAGCCTGACCACCCTATTTAAAAATCGCACCCGCTTTAGTTTCCCCACGGCCGCTTTCCCTGTGTTTCTGTTCCTTTTCTCCATGACCCCTTCTATGACACTCGTAACTTCCGGTTTTATTCGTGCTGTTAGCTGATGAGAGTCCCCCACTGGGATCTAACACCGTATTTACTGATGTCCCCACACCATCCGGGCTGTAGGGGTCTTCACCGCGCGCCTTTGGCGAACGGCCGAACGGGCGCACTTTCCGCCGTGGCCGCAGGGTGGCAGCACAGACCGGGCTTTGGGTAGAGGCGCACCTCCCGCGTCCGCCTGCCTAACAGGGTGACCTTCAGGGGCTGTGCGGCTGGGCCCTCTCTATGAGGCCTTAGGACTAGGACAGAGACATCCTAGACGATTGGATATTGGTTCTGTTCTGCAGCTTTGGGCAAAGTGTCGCCTGTGTACCAGGAACGCGCCTGTCACAGAGTTGTGGCAAACCCATGAATATTCATCTTCCTGTCCTCTGCCCGCCCGCGCCCTTCCTGCAGTTTTCCCTTAGGCAAAACGATGAGTCAGATTATAGATGCGATGTCCTCGCGTTCTTTGCGTTTCTGGGATTCTGTGGCTGCGCATGGGACCAGGGGGCTTCCTGGGCCCTATAGGGACCTGCTCCCATTTCGATTTCTAGGCTGGTTTATGCCTCGCTTAGACGCAGGTCTAGCTTCATGGGAGACCATAAAAACACCAGGTTTCTTAAAAGTTCCTGCCTTGTGATCTTGGGGAAGCTCCTTCCCATCTGTCACGGGGAGGGACGCTTTTCCTGGATGGGATTAGTAAAGTGACAAACAGGGCCTGGGGAATTGTAATGCCTAGTAGGTGGCATCTACTAACATCATGGTTATTTTATTAAAGTTCCTCCTAGCGGGCTGGGATTGTAGCTCAGTGGCAGAGCACTTGCCTTGCATGTGTGAGGCACTGGGTTCGATCCTCAGCACCACATAAAAAAAATAAATAAATAAAGATATTGTATCCATCTACAACTAAAAAAAAAAATTAAAAAAAAAAAAGTTCCTCCTAGCTCCAACATTTGACTGTTCTGACTTCTCCTTGCAACCTGAGAGGGCAGGGGAGGGAGGGGTGCCTAAAGTGTGTTTGCCAAGGAGCAGGTGAGGGGAGTGAGGAGGGACGAAGATGCCCTGGAAAGCTTGGGGACTGGGCTTGGGCCCTCCCTGGGGGAGGTGTGGGTAGGAAATGAGCCTTTGGGCAGGCAGCTGCTCCTGGGTCAGGTGCAGCGCCAGGCGCAGGTGGGGGGATGCCATGGGGCCCTGCCAGCAGCCACCATGCCCAAAGGTCCTTTCCTGCAGCTCCTTACCTGAGTGGGCTTCTCTTGGTGGGTGGTGGGCCTCCTCTACATGCTCACCTGGGAGCTCACCTGCTCCTGTGTGGCAGTGGGTTTTCTTGGTACCACTGCAGTAATCATTCTCTCATTCATTCACTCAGGGAGCACCTGAGCACCCATCTAGCATCAGGCCCTGCACTGGGAGCGAGGAGGTGAACAGGACGTGTGTCCTGCCATCCAGGTGACAGAGGTCAGCCAGGGTGCTGGGGGGAACTCAGGGGAGGGGGTCTCCTTCCCAGAGAGAACAGATGAGCACACAGAGGAGGGGAGGCATGGGGACCCCGAGACAGCTTGGAAGTGTGGGGGGCTGAAGGGAACAAGAAGTGTTTGGGGTCAGTCCCCTCAAACATTGGCCCAGGGCAGACCATGTTGAAGCCACTCTGAATCCAGGGCTCCAGCAGCCACCGTGTCTGTCCACAAGGAGGTCACAAATGTGTGAGTGTGTGTGGGGAGGGGTAGGCAAGTTCCACACTGGCACAAGTGGAGTCCTAGGACCCAGGGCTGCTAGGCCAGTGTGTGTCTTGCCCACTCCATGAAGGTAAGTGGGCTGTATGGGGGAGGGGGGTCCAGGTGAGCGTGGGGAGTGGACTTCCCTGATCCAGTGGGGATGAGACAGAGAGGTAGGGTTGGGACCAGGGGCAGCTGGGAGGCATCTGCCAGACAGAAGGAAGGGGTTGGTGGAAGAGAGAGAGGTGGGGTAGGATAGTGCAGACAAGGTGACCAATCCTTCTTGGAGCCTTTGAGCCTCAGTTAAGTCAGGGGATACGCAGGAGAAGTAGGCAAGAAGAATAAAGTGAGGACCATCTTGGTTCCATTATGAGGAGTAGAGTGCCTGACCAGGGAGGTGGTAATGGTCCCTGGGCAGGTCAGAGTGCAAGATCTGAGGGAATTAGAGCCAGTGTGTGTGGAGGTACTTTCAGGACACTTATCTGATGCTTTCCTTTTACAGATAGGGAAACTGAGACTGCGAGACAGAAAGGGAAACCTACTCTCCCAGAAGGAGTTCTTGGTTTTTGGCAGTACATTTTTAAGATGCAGGTCACTGACGAATAGCTTGTTGGGAAAGGATCAGCTGGGGTGAAACCATGTCAATGTCAACATCACCATCACCAGCACTGAGTGCCTATGGGTGCTGAGCACTTCCCAACACTACCTCTTTCACATGCACAGCTGTGAGATCAGCAGGATTATTATTAGAGCAGAGAATGGCAGTTCATAGAGGTTAATTAACAGACCCAGGACCCCACAGCCCCTGGGGGAATAACTGGGAATTCACTTGCAAAGCCTGTGACACTTGAGTCTGCCAGGGAACAGCCACAAGGCTTGCACAGGGTGAGGGACTGTGGTGGTGGGGGGACAGGATGGGACTCCACCTGTGCATGCCCCCAGGGCCACAGGAGCCAGTTGATAGAAAATAACAAATGAAGATAAGAACACAGGAAGGACTTAAGGCCAAATGCATGGGGGGGGGGGGAGGTTGGGGCAGTTGACCTTCGAGTCCCCCACAGTCACTCTCTGGCAGCTGTTGCTGTTTGCTCCGTTCCCCAGGAGTTAGAGCCAGAGCCACAGGGAGCAAATGTTTGTCTTAGCTTCCTGCTAAGCACTATCAGTGCTTTCTCACTAGTCAAATGACAAGCGGGGACGAATGCAACTATTTTTAGTGGACACTGGCTTAGAGGCTACAAGCTCTGCCTGAAGTAGTTGGCGCTTTGGTCTTGGTTATTGCCATACCTGGCTGCACCTGCCCAATGCTCTTCTCAGTCCCAATTTAACTTTTGCCCTACCTGCGTTCCTAGGTGCACTTTCAGAAATGACCATCAGGTGGCAGCAGACGCCAAGAGTCAGGGCTCAGCATATGCTGGCCAGCTCTGACCACCGGCAGGGGGCGCTGCTGCTCCGCAGGTGGCCAGGAGAGCCTGGTGAGCCAGGTGTATCTCTTGGGCTAAAAGAGGTTGGCCCGCCCCGCCAGAGCGCTGGGGGCGGGGGAGAGAAGGTCCTAACCTCAGCTGAACAGGAGGGCTGTGTTTATTACCCTCATTTGTAGATTGAGCAGCTAACCCCTACTTCACTGGCATTGTAGGCAAATTGTGAAGAGCCAGGTGGCAAATATTTTAGGTTTGCCAGCCATAGGTCTCTGTTTCAACTACTTAGTTCTGGATAAATGGGTGTGGCTGTGTTCCAAAAAATCTTTTTGAACAATGAGATTTAAACTTCACATAGTTTTCATGTGTTACAAAATGTTGTTCTTTTGATGTTTAATAGAACTACCTACAAATGTAAAAATCATTCTTAGCTTAGACTGTATAAAAACAGACAGATTGACCCTAACATGGTAGAGTCTGAAACTAGGGTCCAGCATATAATAGGTGCTCAATTAATGGTAGGTGGTTAGCTATCCAGAAGCCTGCAGCAGGGACCCCACAAATCCCCTTCTCTGGTAGTCCCTGCAGTGGGGCAGGTGGCTGTCCTAGTTTTGGTCCCTGGTTCTCCCCACTCTTCATAGGAGACTTCCCCAGAATGGTCAGCTGTTATCTCTGCTCCCTGCCAGTATACCTGGCAGCATTTCCACACCCGCAGCCTCTACCCTTTCCTTTCCCTTCTGCAAGGGAAACCCTCATCCTTTTCATCTTTTAAGGCTCAATCTTGTGGTCTCTTTTGAAAGATGCAAGTTTATTGAGGATTAATTACATAAAATTAAATGCACCTATTTTAAGTGTAGAATTCATGAGGGGTTTTTATTTATTTAGTTTGCTTTGGTGCTGGGGATGGAATCCAGGGCTCCTGCAGCTAGGCAAATGCTCCAGCACTGAGTTAATCCCCAGCCCGAGTTCACGAGTTTTTTTTTTTTTTTTGTACTGGAGATTGAACTCAGGGTACTCGACCACTGAGCCACATCCCCAGCCCTATTTTGTGTTTTATGTAGAGACAGGGTCTCAGTGAGTTGCTTAGTGCCTCGCTATTGCTGAGGCTGGCTTTGAACTCGTGATTCTCCTGTCTCAGCCTCCGTAAGTGCTGGGATTACAGGCGTGCCCCACCGTGACCAGCTCGAGTTCACGAGTTTTGACAATGTATACACCCAAGAGACCACCACCTGTCTCTGCGAAGACAGAGAACATTCCTTCATCCTGAAAATTCCCCTTGTGCCTCTTCCTAGTCAGCCTTGACTTAAAATTAAACAACAACAGCAGCAACAACTAACTCTCCTGATAATCAAGTACTTTCAATGTGCCAGGTCCCAGGGAAGCCCTTGACAAGTTCTGTGTCATGGCAGCCTGGGGGACCTGGTGACGTGGGAGCAGGTGTTAGAGGTGGGCACTTGGACTGAGGCCCCAGGCTGTGGGATGGCAAGTGATGAGCCCACTGTAAGAGCAGAGCTGGGGAGATCTGGCCCCTGGTGCCCGAGTGCCTTCCTTTACTACTGTCCTGCCTGCCTGTCCCAGCCCCCTGTGTCCCTAGGGCCATTTTGAGTATACCTCCTTTACTCCTAACCATTCCAAGTGTGGCCTGGGACCTGCAGACTCCATATTCCCTGGGCACTGGTCAGAAATGCAGAGTCTCAGGCTGCCCACGATGCTGAGTCTGCACGATAGGATCCAAGCTCTGTCCTGAGCTGCCTCTACTCAGGTGGTGGCTGTGCCTGTGTCCTGGAGGATAGGGGCTGAGCCTCGGGTGTCCCCTTCAGGACTTCTGTCCTCCTGCCCCCTGAGTCAAGGCTGGGTTCATAGATGAGGATGGGAGATTGGAGCCTTGGGAGTGAGGGTTGGGGTATGGGGCTGGTGGCAGGGCACTAAACACAGAGTTTGGAGGTCTGGTTTCCTGCTTGTTCTGGCTTTGCCCAGTTGACTCAGGGAGTGGGAGTTCATTTGCATATAATTTGCATGTATTTTGCTTTGCTATCCCTTTTGCCCAGAGGAGCAGGTGGATTTGGGGAGAAGGTGGACAGGACAGGATGGGGTGTTGGAGAGGCCCATCCTGGGAACGAGTCTGGAGTGGAAAGTGCTCTCTGCCTCTGGATGAGGGGATGAGCCCCCTAGATCCGGGAGCAAGGCTGGCCGTTGGACTGGTCCTGCCTCTCTGGCTTGGAATGTTCTTTCCCCTGTGTCCCTGACACCATTCTGCACACTGTCTTCAGGTAATGGGATTTCCTGCAGCAGTGAGGTGGAATGTTGAGCTGGAAGACGGAAAGGAACCCTCATTAAGACTCCGGTCACATACAACACAGAAGCAGGAATCCTGGAAGTGGTACTGGAGATGGGAGCTCCTGACCCAGGGACAACAGAAATGAAACCAGGCCAAGGAATAGGGACACAGGCGAAGCTTTACTTGGGGGGGTTAACCTCAAGGAGTGGGGAGATGGCACAGATTTTCGGAGAGAATGCTCGCCGAAAGAAGGAAGGACTACCCTTTCTCAGGTGGCTGGGTGGGCTAAGCTCTGGCTTTCTCTCATTTCTGGATTTTCTAGGTGGCTCTGGAGAAGTCACCACTTCTGGGGGCTATCCAGTTCCCATGAGATGATTGATTGCTCCTGCTTGGGGTCTCACCACAGGCTGACGTGCCTGCAAGGCTCTGCCATTGCTGGAAGGTGTAGGGCACTGACTGAAGACTTCTAGAATGTTTTTGCCAATTTTGAAAATACCTTAGTTACTCTTATTACCTTAGTCTTAAGGGAGGATGAGACAGGTTAGGTGAATTTAGGGATAGTAAGCCTTGTATTACCAGCTTTTAGACACTCATTCCTTAAATGATTAACATGCTCATAGGCAGAGGCCTTGGGAGTGCCTTTAGTGCCTGTGATGGTCCCTGACTGTCTCAGAAACGGGTAAAAGGGGGCTCTGGGAGGTGGCTCCTGCTCTTTTGTAGTCTGTGGGCTGGCTTACTTTGCAAATTCATTGAGTTGTGCAGTAAATATACATGCGTTATAAATTTTTTTTATGGTTCTGGGGATGGAACCCTGGCCCCTACACATGCTTGGCCAGTGCTCTATTGCTGAGCTTGAACCCTAACACACATATATGCATATTTCTGTATAAAAATAAAAAAATTGAATGAAGTGTGGCTCCAATTTTCAAGGAATTCCAGGGGCTGGGAGACCTTTCCAAAATGCCTCTCTCTCCCACCCACCCTTTGCTGTTCAGGCCCTGGCTGCTTTCCGATCGTGTGAATTTTATTTGTTATTTGCTCTTCTTTTCCACTGGACTGTGAGCTACCCAAGGGCAGGGCCTGTCCTGTCCATTCCTGTGTCCCTTGGCATGGGACCAGGATCAGGCAGGCGCTGAATACATGGGTGATTCCTCAACATCTGTGGGGCTCCCCAATACTTAGAGGGGATGCCTTGGCCTCCCCAGGGCAGTTAAAACACCTCTGCGA
Source organism: Geosciurus inauris (assembly GCA_004024805.1). Taxonomy (NCBI): domain Eukaryota; kingdom Metazoa; phylum Chordata; class Mammalia; order Rodentia; family Sciuridae; genus Geosciurus; species Geosciurus inauris. Next base: position 24,294 of record PVHX01014537.1, on the reverse strand, counting down.
CGTCCCCAGGCCAGATGTAGGAATGGGACAGTAGAGGGTGCCAGACGAGAGAAGTGGAACTCGGGGTCCCTGGACAGGGGATCCTGACATCTGGATGCTCAGCCCCCCACCCTCTCATCTGCTGGTACTCTGGTCTTTCGCCACTGTTCTGTCTAGCTTGGGTGTCACCTTCTCTTGCCTGTGGAAGCTAGGGCTTCCTTGTCACCTGAGGGCCCCCGTAAGCAGGCTCCCAGCCCCCTCCTCACTGTCTAGAACTTATTGTTGAAGGACTTTGATTAATTGCCTGTCCTATCTGGCCCACTTTCCCACTTTCTAAAGTGGGAGAACAATTCTGGCAGCTGTGAGGTCAAATAAGTTGGAGGTGTGTGGCGCAAAGGCTGCTGGGAGGCGTGGCTAGTGAGGCGTCAGCTGGGGACTGCCCTGTGGTGGCACATGAGAGGTGGGAATGGCCTCAGCTAATCTGCTCTAGGCTGGGGGTGCTAGGAGAGCATGGCAGAGTCAGGGGCCTGGGTTTGACCACCTTGATCTGAACTGGCTATATCTTCCTTGGGCCTTAGGAAGGCCTTTGGGAAAGGGAATCCTTTAGTTAGATTTCTCTCAGGGCCCCTTGAGCTTTGAGTTCTTTCCACTTGATGTTGTGCGTGGCCTGCCTAGGGTGTTACTTTGGGATTAGTTTCTAAATTTTAAACACCGGGAGTTTCCCTTACAAATCAAGTTCCAGCTTCCTGAAGGCAAAACAGGAAGGTCCCAACACTGTGGAATCCATGTTACTCCTGGGGAAGGGACTAACATCTCACACGAGGCCCTGGGAGCCTGCCCCTCCCACTGTCCACACCCGGAGCCCCAGCCATGGAGGAACTTGAGCATGTGCCCTCTGGTCCCCCTTTATCCTGGGGGCCGTCTCTGCCTGGGACCCTCTGCTCATGGCTGCCCGTGCTGAGGCCCAGGGTCAGGCCCTGTGCACAGCCCTCATGGCCGCAGCTGGAGCACAGGCAGGGGCAGGCTTCTTTCTTTTCTGTTTTGCCAACCTGAGGCTTTGGAGGGCAGGTCTGGATTGGACTGGCATTAGCTCACGTGTTTACCAAGCAGGGAATTAGGTCTTGGCATTTCCTGGGGTGGGGTGGGAGGGTGCGAGCACTGCTCAGGGCCCAGGCCCAGGCATGTGTAGGGGAGGGGTCCCTCCCATCTGGGGCCCAAGTCCTTCCCTTCTCCCTGGATAATCCATTCCCAGCGTCTTAGAGAGGCCTGTGCTCATGGCCTTCTTTATGAACTGCTTGGCCACCCTCTCCAGTCCTCCTTTCTTCCTTGATGGCCTCATTCAAGCTGCACCTTCTTCTTCCTGTAGCCCCAAGCATGGGGGCCACCTGCCCTGCACTGCCCTGTGCTGTGTGCTCCCTAATTCTGGAGGCCTCTGTCCTGACGCCCTTGCCCCTGGCCTCCAACTCAGACCCTCATGGTTGGCTCAGGAGATGGTCGATGGCTTCTGTCTGCAAGGAGGGGCTGAGTCTGATGGAGACCTGGTGAGCGCAAGGCACCAGGGGCTTGTTGAGGTGTTGCTGGGAGAGGGAGAAAGGGTAGCCCCTGCCCTCCAGCCAGTCGTATCCACTGGGTGCCAGCCCAGGCTGGGCAGTGGGATGCAGAGATGTGGGACAAACCCTTATAACCAGGAGCTCCAAGGCCGGTCACAATTCCCTGTCCTCAAATCTGACCCTGCCACCTCTCAGCTCAAGCCCACCCAGTTCACCAAAGTTAATAGAGCCAGGGAGACCCCTCTAGGACTACCCAGGCCAGCTTCTGATACTTTACAGATGGGAAAACTGAGGCCCAGAGAGGGGCCAAAGTCAAAGGCTTAGACCTGGAGTCCTGGAATTGTGTCCTGGGACTTCTCCTGGGTGATCTGAACCAGGCTGTGGTATAGTCATTCTTGGGGCTTGGGACATGCATAATGGTGCCTGGCTTTTGGGGGCTCGATGCCCTTCTTACCCCCACTATGAATGGTAGGGGAGCCTGCCCTGCCCCCAGCACACTCCACCTGGCCTGACCAACTTTCCCAGAGCCAGCAGAAAGGCAGGGCTGGGGCAAGTCTGAATTGGCTCAGGGAGCAGCGAGTCCCAGCCCGCCCTCCCTGCCCTCTAGCCCTGGGAGTGGGAAGTGAGATCCACACCCCAAATCCTCCTGCCTTCCCTCCCCACCCACGCATTCAGCCTGGGGCCCAAACACGGCAGGGAGCCAGCATCTCGTCCTCTGTCCTTGGTTACTGAGGCACAACACCCAACACTGGAGACTGTTTGTCCTGCCAACACCGCACCCCAGCCTGGGCTTGCACGCCTCTGCCTCAGCAGGGAGAAGCCTGGCTGGGGGAAGGGCAGGTGGGCAGAGGGCACAGGGCCCACGAGTTGGAGACCCTTCCTCTCCCGCCCCAGGCTCCCAGGATGTCCTGGCTTGGCTATGGGGCCCCTGGCCCAGCTGCTACTCTTAGCTCCTAAAGTCTTTTGTAGGACCTAGGAGGAGGAAAAGGACCAGGGTGGGAAGCTTTGTGCTTGAACTGTGGCAGAGAAGAGAGGGAAGGTCCTTCCTTCCAGCTGGCCAAGGAAGGGTCTGGGGAGGAGGCCTGTGGGCCCTCTCCTAGACAGGGGAAGGATGGGAAATTCACCAGCCCCAACAAGAGGGTCCCCAGGATTGGGGTACGGCTGCTCCAGCATCATATTGGGGACTGCTAGGTGGTCAAGGAGGTGTGATGTCAGGGTCTGAGGAGGCAGGGGCATCCCTGGGAGGGGCCCAGTATTTGTGGCTTTCACTGGTGCTGGAGATTATGGGGTGTTAGAGAAAGGCCGACAGGGTCTCTGTCCCTGGGGAGCCCCCTATTTGAAGGAGCAATAGGGCCCCAGCCCTATCCACACTGGGAGACAGAGGGAGAGGACTTTGGTGGCTCTGTCTGGAGCACTGGCTAAGTAGGTTTGTGGAGCTTGGCGAATGCTTCCATTTGATGGAGAGTAGCAGAATCAGGGTCTTTCTGCTTCTCCTTTCTGAGGAACCCCTTCCCTGGGCTGGCGGGCTCTCCCTGAAAGTTACCAGGCCTGGTCAATCCATTAGTAGTTTGTGGCTGTGAATGCTTCTGGGTTAAACCTCAGTTCCCCAATAAGCCAACTCCTCAGCCCCACGCTGAGGATAGGGTCCTTCACAGTCCCTGTTAACAGATGAAGAAACTGAGGCTCAGAGTGATGTCAGGAAAGGGATAAATCCCCTGTTTGGTGGCTCTGGTCCTCAGGGGCAGACCACCATGTCAGGCACCCCCACTCTCCTCACATTTGGGAGAATGTGTTTGGGCACCCCCTGGGAAGGTGCAGGCAAGGGGCATATCTGACGGTGTCCCTGCTGCTCCTCAGGTCCTAGAGCCTGGTGGGTACGGCCAACTCTGCTCACAGCCCCTCTCAGGCCTGTCCCTGGCTGAGTCCTGGGGTGGGCCTGTGACAGGTTGGGGTGGGAGAGACTGTCCCTGCTGAGGCTGCAGATTCCTGGCCCACCCAGGCTGAGTCAGCGCTGGCGGGAGCCAGGAGGGTGGCAGCTTTCCCAGGACCAGTCTGGGCGGGCAGCGGTGGCGTCCGCATTCTTCCCAAGCAATGGTGCGTCTGGGCTTGCTGGGCCAGGTGTGCTGTGCCTCGCCCCGGCCCCCGCCCGCCTGTACCCGAGCCAGCTCAGCGCCCAGGCCCTGCAAGGAGGTGTCTGGCAGCTGCCTGGGACAGGCTGTGGGAACTGCTTGCCTTGCATGTCTTTGCTGGGTGGGGTATACACTCGGGGGAGGACAATCTGCTGGAGCCCCAATGCCCACAATGGCAATCGGGTTGCCCACTCGTCACCCTTTCTTGGCCTCTGCAATTGGAGAGATGGAGGCTGAGATCCAAGTCAGTCTGATTTGGAGCCTTGACCTTGTTCATGGCTCAGTAAATGCTGTGGCAGAAGGCAGGTTTGGGGAGCTGGGCTGGAGGGGCCTGCTGAGCTGGGAGGCAGCAGGGGTGTGTGTTCAATTTGCTGCCCCTTCTCTAAGCTGACCAGCTTGCAGCTCTGGGTGCAGGTGGGGTTCTGGGGCAGAGACTCTGAGTTGCAGCCCTGTGACCATGGGGGCTCCAGCTCTGGGGACTGCTACCAACATCTATCACCTGAGCCCTGCTCCTTCTTTCCCCACCTGGGCTATCTGCACTGGCATCTGGGGCCAGGGGGCATCTACATGGGGGTTGGTCAAGGGTGGTCCTCACCACTCACTTGTGGTGAAACTCTTCCTGCAATCTACTCTCTGGGCCTTGGTTTCCTCTATGGGGACAAGAACCCCCTTACTCTGCCAACATCATTGGGGTCTTGGTGGGCGGAATGTGATTTTTGTTTTTCCAGTCCCAACTGAACACATCCCTATCCCTTTTAAATTTTGAGACAGTCTTGCTAATTTGCTGAGGCTGGCCTCAAACTTGCGATCTTCCTGCCTTAGCCTCCTGAGTAGCTGGGATTATAGGTGTGTACCACTGCACCCGGCTTGAAATGTGATCTTTGAGGAAGTGTTTGGGACAGGAGGGGCTCTGCAGGGACCCCTTCCTTCTCTGTGGTGGGGCTCCTCACCCCTGCCCAATTCACCTCTGCAGCTTCCCATCATCCTCTGCTGTCAGGCCAGGATCCTGGCTGGGGTTGCAGCAGGGAACCTCATGTCTGGGATTTGGTGGTTCTGCCTAATGTTCGAGCTCTTCCTCTAGGGCTTCTGCTAGAGCCCACATTTCAATCCCACCTGAGACCAGCCATGGGGTGCCTCTTTGACTCCTTGATCTGATACCCTATTATGAGGCCTCAGCAGTTTTGAGCACAGCCCCTGGGCCTAGGCTGGGTCCCTCTGTCCTGGGCCTGGGCTGTTTCCTGGGAACCCTAGGGCGGGCCCAGGACAGCCTGGGATGCAGAAATCACTTCCCAGGCCTTGGTGGGAACCAAGGAGTCCTGGCTCTGAGCCCTGGGTGGGTGTGGGGATTCTGTCCTACGCAGGAGGTCAGATAGGGTGACAGCAGAGCTGTGGGAAGAGAGGCCAAGGGATGAGCTAGGATTTGGGGCCCTGGATGTAAGCACAGCCTCTGCTGTAAGGGTCGTGGGCTGCCTGGCCAGCCCTGGAGAGGGGGACGGGAGCAGTAGGTGCAACCCCCAGCTGAGCAGTGGTGGACAGGACTGACCTGGGACACCCCAGGCTGGGGCAGGGACTCCTCAGCTCCTCTTTCTACTGACAGAATCCCCTCTCCAACTTTCTTTGGCTGAGGTCTAGGGCACCTGGGGTGCCCTGTTCTCAGGAAATCTCTGGGGACTCTGGCTGCCTTCCCTCTCCCCTGTCTAGGGCCTCGGGGAAACAGGGTGGCACTTTGTCCTAGCCACGAAGAGAAATACCTCAGCTCTTAATGGCCTTGCTCTGTGTCCTATGTACTGAGGGTAAGAGTGCTTCAGTGTGTGTGTGTGTGTGTGTGTGTGTGTGTGTGTGTGCACGTGAGCACGCGGGTGTGTACTGATGGAGGAGGCAATTGTCCCTAGGCAGGTGGGCTCCTGGGCATTCAGACTGGGGGTCCTTAGAGTTGGATTCTAAACCCTGAAGGATTCTGGGAACTGTCCCTGCGAGCTGGGCCCAGGGCAGCCTGGGTAGTCGTGGGAACAGGTGAGAACAGGCTGGAAGGGTGTGGCTGCAGCTGGAATGTGGGGGCCTGGGAGTCCCTACCTTCCTCATCTAGGAATGGGCCCTCCCTGGGAGCTGGGACCCAGCCCTTCTCCAGCTGTCCCCAGCTCTGCACTGCCAGGCCTCCTCAGCTCTGGGTCCCTCCTGGGGGGCTCCCCCACACCTCCTCCTCATGCTCTGCTGGGCTAGAAGAGCTGGCTCATCTGGACTGGGCTGTTTGAGAGATGCTGGTGTTTCCCTGAAGCCCCTTAGGTCTTGGTGCTGTGTGTTTCTGGCTCTTTGCACAGACAGACCTTCGGTCACTTACAGAGACCCTGTTCTGATGAGTCAGGGAAGGGCATGGCTCCACTGTGGGAGGGTTTCCCTGAACCAGCGGGTGGGTTTCTAGGCCAGCTCTGCTCTCTGGGTGGGGCTGAGGGAACCTGCCAGTGCTCGAGATTCTGGGCCCAAGTTACTTGTCTCTGCAGAGAAACTTTGTTCTCTCCTCTCCTGTACTGGTGGCCTCAAGACCTAGGCCACTTTTTTTTTCTTTTTCTTTTTTTTTGGTACTGGGGATTGAACTCAGGGGCTTTTGACCACTGAGCCACATCCCCAGCCCTATTTTTGTGTTTTATGTAGAGACAGGGTCTCACTGAGTTGCTTAGCACCTCGCCATTGCTGAGGCTGGCTTTGAACTCATGATTCTCCTGTCTCAGCCTCCCTAAGTGCTGGGATTACAAGCGTGAGCCACCGCGCCCGGCTAAGACCTAGGCCACTTTCTTTAGTGTGGCCTGCAGGGCCTCTCACAGGCTGGCCCCTGCCCACCTCTCCAGGCTCAGCTCCCAGCTCTGCCTCCCTCATCTGGTATGTCTCACTCTTCCTGAGTGCCAGGCCCCTACGTGCCCCTGGGCTTCACCCTGCCTGGATGTCCAGCATCTGCCTGTGACTCAGTCAGACCCTACTCAGACTCCCACCTGGCTGTCCTGCCTCTGGGCTCATGTCAGGGCCCTTTCGGGTGCTCCTGCAGCTCAGCCTGCTCAGGCTCTGTTGTGCTGATGAAGTTCAGGTGTTTTCCCTAGAGTTACAGCCTCCAAGACCAGGACTCACTGAGTGTCCCTGTCGTGTCCCCAGGCTGGGACCTCCCTCTTATATGTCAGGGGTGCAATTAGTAAGAGGTGATCCTGTAAGAGGTATAGGGAGTTTGGGGGATTCTTCTGAGGCCTGCAGACTTGCATGGGGCTGTCCCACGATCCTGGCCCTGAGTCTGCTTGCTCCAGGTTGAGGAGACACATCCCTCTATTTTGCGATCGGGATCTCCTGGGAAGATTCTAGAAATCTCTCCTGGGGTCAGGGGAATTCAGGTTCCCTTCCTCCCCCGTGTGAGGGTGCAAGGCTAATGAGCTAAAGCGACAATGGCAGCTTTGTGTGCGTGTGAATGAGTGTGCAGTGTGAACACATGGGGGCCTGTAAGAAGTGTGCCCAAGTGTGTCAGCGAGTGTTAAAGTGTATGAGTATGAAAATGTGTTAGTGTGAGGCAGGGAAAATCTGTATGAATGTCTGTGAGTGAGCGTGTGTGAGCTGGGTGAATGTGCGTGTGAGCTGTGGGTGTGTGTGTGAAGGTGTGCATATAGGTTTATGAATATGTCAGTCTGTGCGAATGTGACTATGTGAGTGTGAGCTTGAGAGTCACTGTGCATGTGCAAATGCGTGCAAGCTATGTGCATGTGTAAGTGTGCGTGCAAGCTGTGAGCCCGTGTGAGCTGTGCATGTGTGCAAATGTGCATGTGGGTTGTGTGTGTGCGAGCTGTGCAAATGTGCATGTGAGCGGTGTGTGAGCTGTGTATGAGTGTGTGTTTGAGCTGAGCCCTTTGTGCAAATGTGTGTGTGAGCTGTGTGTGTTTGGATTGTTCTGCAGGAATGCTGGCCCGGGACTTAGAGCAATAGGGGCAGATTGTTTCCTGGCCCTCTCCTTCCCCAAGGCCATGGTCAACGGCAGGGAAGCTCAGAGTCCTCTGTGAGTTCTGGGGAGATCTGAGGAGCTCTGAGGCTCAGCTCTGCCGTGGAGTGTACTCAGAGGGGCGAGTGTTCTTTCCAGTCTAGGAAGAGCTCAGAGGCCATTCTTATTTTAACATGGAATAGAGTCAAAATAACACTGACACGTATTTAAGAATGAAGATAAAACAGCTGTGAATCTGCCACCCAATTTGAGACACCCTACCTTTGACACGTACCCTTTCCACACCCTTCTCGCCCCTGTGTCACCATTAGCCTGCCTTTGGGCTGCTCTTCCCTGGCTTTTCTTCACCGAGCTGAAGCCATTCTCTGCAGGACTGGCAGGAAACAGGAACTTCTCCCAGGCCAGGTGGCCCAGAGTCGCTCAGTGCTGCCCTCTGGGGGCAGGGACTGGGCTTCCTCCTGCTCAGTCTCCACCCTGAGTGAGAAGGAGGCCCCCCAGCTCACACTGCCAGACCCCTGCAGACAGGCAGACAGGTGGAGGCCATCTCTGTGCACAAGCAGGTGCGGGATGTGCTTGGACACAGGTTGGCACACACACGGGTGTGCATGTAGACGGTTCTGTCATTGGTTTGCATCAAGCCCCCAGTGATGCCACAATGCAGCTGCTGTTCCTAAGAAGTTTGTAGCAGGAAGGGAGTGGTCCCCGTGTGGAGGAGGTCCTGCTTCAGGGACCCTCAGACTCAGGGCTGGAGATGAAGATGGCTTTGGGGTGAGCAGTTTAATAGAGGGACCTAAGAGGGTGGGTGGGGAGGAGGGGAGCGCTCCAGAGGCAGGGAGGGGCTTTTCTGAGATGGAGAGTTGAAGGTGGAGGTGGGGAGATATGGCTTAATGCACAGGCCAGTTTCAGAAGAAAATTTCAGGACCATGGGCCTGGAGGCAGGGGAATGGACACAATTCCCCTGGTCCTGTAGGAATCACGGGACTGGGGAGGGAGGAGTTGAGGAAAATGAACTAAGGCGGGTCCATGGAGAAGGGGTGGGTTTGAAGAAAATAGGTGGAGGATAAGTCCCGCGTCCAGAATCCCTCCCCAGGCCCCAGGCAGCTCCTCCCGTGACTGTGCCCAGAGGCCAGCAGAGGGCGCTCCTGCCACAGAGTTGGGGCTCAGGCTGTGTGAGGCAGTAGGTCCAGTTTCATTCTTGGAAAGTGGCTGGGCCAGGAGCCCAACTGGAGGCATGGTGGCGTCCCCCTTGGAATCCACCAAGGAAAGGAGTGAGAAGAAACAAGCTCACAATGTGAGGGGGGACCCCCAAAATGCTCTGTTTCCTCCCTTTCCCTGCTCCCTGGTCAGGCGTCTAGCCAAGGTTCCTCCTCTTATGTCCAGGTGGTGACTTGGAACCACCCCCAAGGACTGACCCCCTTTGCCTGCCCTGGAGATCTTCTTCTGGGCTACAGGGTCTGTCATGGCCAGCTGGACTTTCTAGAAAGTTCTCTGGTGTTCTAGCCCAGGGCTCTGCCCAAGTCTCCCTGCTTCCCTGCTTGGCCTCTAGGAGGAGGACGCTCCTCTGTGCTCCTTCCTCGGCCTGCCTGTGGGTTCCAGAGTCCTCAGGCCCTTGATCTTCCACCACATGGGGTTGGAGACTTCGTGTGGCTGCTGGGTGCACACAGCTGGAGAGAAGGCCTTTGCTCACCAATGGCTGTAGCCGGTGGAGGAAGGCCCTTCCCTTGTGAGTCCTTCTTGCCTCTCCTGACGTTTCCTGGGCAGAGGCACCTCAAACTCAAGGCATTCGTTGATTTACTTGTTCGTTTATTCTACAGTCATGGGGCACTGTTTGCTACGTCCAGTTTGCTAGGACAGAGAAGAGGAGGCAGGGAGGGAAGAGATGGGTAAACAGGCCACGAGGACACAGGTGGGCGTGCTTGGAGAGCGGTGCACGGTCTGGTCTGCTCTGAACCTCTTCCTTCTGGCTTCTCCCTCCTCCCTGGGGGTATTATCCCCGCCCACCTGCGTGGTCTCTCTGTGCTGTCTCTGTTTTCCACCATGCCAGGTTCTCTCCCGCGCATCTCTCTCCCAGGCCACCGCATCTCTCTCCAGGGCTGGTTGTGGTCCCGGCCAGCTCTCATGTTCCCACCAAAGGGAGCCCCTTTTTCAAAATACTGGAGGCCTGGACAGAACAGAAAAAAATTAGCGAATGTGACCTGAGGGCTCTCTCAGCGTGGCAAAAGAGACCCATCAACCAAGTTGGGAAGCCAGAGCGCAAGTGGGAAGTATGTATTCATAGGACACATGCTGAGCCCGGTTCCCTGTTTATGGACAGTTCACAAGTCAGTGATAAGACCCCATGGAAAGCAGGAAAGGGTTGAAATGAACAAGAAGACAACCGAGAAACCACTGGAAGGGAAGGATGTTCCATTTCACCTGTAACTGGAGTGAAAATTAGCCGGGTGCGGTGGTGCATGCTTGTAATCCCAGCAACTCTGGAGGCTGAGGCAGGAGGATCACAAGTTCAAGGCCAGCTTCAGCAATTTGGGGAGAACCTTGTCTCATAAAATGAAAGGGCTAGGGATGTGGTTGTAGGTTAGTGGTAAAGCACCCCTTAGGTTCAATTGCCAGTATGAAATTAAAAAAAAAAAAAAAAAAAAGCCGGGTGCGGTTGTGCACGCCTGTAATCCCAGCAGCTGGGGATGCTGAGGCAGAAGGATCTCCAGTTCAAAGATAGCCTCAGCAATAGCAAGGCACTAAGCAACGCATTGAGACCCTGTCTCTAAATAAAATACAAAATAGGGCTGAGGATGTGGCTCAGTGATCAAGTACCCCTGAGTTCCATCCCTGGTATCCGCCCCCACACACAAAAAAAGAATTTACCTTTTAACCCAGTAATCCCACTGCTAAAATCTCCCCTAAGAATATATCTGCAGAACTTCATCCTGCTATGTGTTCAGGGAAGTTTATTATGCCCTTGTTTAGAAAAGCAACAAACAAACAAACAAACAAAACAACAAAACCCAAAAAATCAAATCTAAACAAACAAAAAAGAACACGAAAACTTGGAGGCCAGAGAGGCGGTTGGTAGGGAGGGAGTAAATGAATTCCAATTCATGGTCATGATGGATTAAAAAAAGCGAGGTGGCTCCTCAAGAGATGCTATTCATTGGGAAATTGAGACCTCAAAGAGATGGGTGACATTCCTTTTTTTTTTCTTTTGGTACTGGAGATTGAACTCAGGGGCACTTGACCACTGAGCCACATCCCCAGCCCTATTTTGTGTTTTATGTAGAGACAGGGTCTCACTGAGTTGCTTAGCACCTCACCATTGCTGAGGCTGGCTTTGAACTCATGATTCTCCTGTCTCAGCCTCCCTAAATTCTGGGATTACAGGCTTGCGCCACTGTGCCTGGCTGGCATTCCTTTTTATTTATGTTATTAGTACCAGAGATTGAACCCAGGGGTGCTTAACCTCTGAGCCACATCCCTTTGTATATTTTATTTAGAGACAGGGTCTTGCTAAGTTGCTTAGTGCCTGGCTTTTTGCTGAGGCTGGCTTTGAACTTATGATTCTCTTGCCTCAGCCTCTGGAACTGCTAGAATTACAGGCGTGTGCCACCACACCTGGCTATTTTTTAAAATTTTGAAACAGGGTCTTTCTAGTTGATCAGCCTGGCCTTGAACGTGTAATCCTCCTGCCTCAGCCTAAGTAGCTGGGTTTACAGGCATGAACCACCACACTGGACCTCGCACTGTTCCTTCTGTAGAATTGAAATCTATGCAGACAGACATGTTAAAACCAAAACAGGGCTGGGGAATGTAGCTCAGTGGTCAAGCTCCAGCTTAAAATGGTGAGACCCTGGGTTCAATCCCCAGCACTGCAGGAGAACACAACCAAACAGAGCACAGGGATGTTAGACGGAGTCCAAGAGTCATTTCGTGCTGCTCTCCTTTCCAGCCCTTATTCCAGGAACTTCCACTGACATGCCCTATGGATGGGCCCAGAGATTCCCTAAATGGGTCCCAAAGAGCCCAGCTCTACATGCTGCTTCTGGAAGCAGCCCCATGGTAAGTTTGGGAAGCATGCGGCCCAGGGGAGAAGCCCATGTGCCTGAGCTTAATGGCTCTGTGGTTTCTGCTGTGAAACAAGCAGATAAAAACTAACCAGAATGCCCCTGCCTGGCCCATGAGGATCAGGGTTCTCAGGTTGGCTCTCAAGAGCAGTACCTGGCAAGCTCAGCTCTCTGGGGGCAGCCCTGGCCCTTCCTGGCCTTGTAGTCCCAGCCTCTCCCCAGCTTACTCTACCCCAGCTACCCTGTTCCCTGAAGAGGCTCTGCCTTGATGCGACACAGGATCCAACACTAGCTGTTCCCTTGACATGGAAGGTCCTTCCTAGTATGTGGCCAGCTTTTTCTTAAACTCATCCCTTTAGCTGTCACTAAGAGAGGCCTTCCATGAACCCCCAAGCTCTCATATCCCTTTTGTATTTCCTTGGAGAAGGCCTCATTCTCTGGTTTGTTGGTTGTCCAAATTTCTCACTAGAATATTTGCTCCGGAAGGGCAAAGATGTCTTGTGTCCATCATTGTATTTCCAGAGCCCAGGACAACACCCAGCACAGAGTAGGTGTTCAACTAACAGCAACCAAAGAAATGTGTTTCCTTACAAGTTCCATTTCCTGTAGCACTCCTATTGCATCCACCTGGAAATGCTGACCCAGCTGTAAGTCTCGGGTGCTTCCCAAACACACCCGCCCTCTGCCTGGACCATTTCTTCTCCATCTGGCAAAGCCCCACCCTGGCTTCGAAACCTGGCTTTGCTGTCCCTCCCTCTGAAACTGTCCTGGGCAGCCTGGTCTATATGAGTCGCTCCTTCCCCTGTCTTCCCAAGGTGCTTGTACACACATAGCTTTATCACAGCATAATACCATTGTGTTGGGATGAACTATGTGTCTGTTTTTCTCCGCTCTCATCAAGGGCGGGGCTCAGCTGACTCAGTTCTGCATTCTGAGTTACCTGGCCCAGTGACGGCCACACAGCGAATACAATGAATGGCTGGCTGAATGAAGTCCAAGTTCGGGCTCTTCCTGCCTGCATCCATTCAGCAAGCATCCATAGGGTACTTACTGTGTGCAAAGCCATGCATTAGACCTTGTAGTAGGTCCAGAAAGAGACAGAAATCTATCTTTTGACTGTAAAGGATTATTGTTCCAGAAGGGGAGGAGATTCTCCTCTCAATAATTCTAACACTTGTCAGAGTGGCCAGTGCTCACGGGACTAGAATGGGCTAGTATGGATTTCCTATTGCTGCTGTAACACATTCCACGTGTTTAGGGGCTTAAAGCTATACACATTTATTCTCTTACAGTTCTGGAAGTCAGAAGGCCAAAGTAAGTCTTATGGGGCTAAGTCATGGTGTCTGCAGGGCTGTGATCCTTTTGGAGGCTCTAGGAGAATCCGTTCCCTGCCCCTTTCAGCTTCTACATTGGTTCAAGGCCTGTGTCCCTCTGACCTCTGCTTCTGGGGTCAAATCTCTGATTCTTTCTCTCCTGCCTCCCTCCTACTAAACTACCTTGTGATTACAGCAGGATCACATCTGCAGAGTCTCTTGGCCTTGGAAAGGCCATATTCCAAGGTTCTGAGGATTAGTACAGGGACTCAGATGGCATTCAGAGGCAGGGAAGGGTTACTTCTCCCTCAGGGAGCCTTCTGCAGCCAGCTGTGGGAACCACTGCAGGCTTGTCCAATCTGTAGTTACCACCACAAAGATCCTGGTTCTAGCTACAGTTACATGCTAACTCTGTACCAAGAGTTTGTCATGGAAGTCAATAGTGGCATGGAAGACTATGGAATAGCCATGGAAGCCTCCTTTTATAGAGGCCAGGACTGAGGCCCAAGGCCATGTGGAGTCCAGTTTGTACCCCAGGTTCTTGGTCTTGGAATGCAGAGCTCTCTTCATGACGTCATAAAGTTGTGATCATAGATAAAGTGACGCTTGACCTCATGATTGTGAACACTGGAGGTGGGGTCATGCCACCGTCAAGCCTTGCTGGAAAATGTATCACCCTAAAATGCTAAATGACAAGGCACTCTGGGCCCCTGTGCTCTGAGGAACAGGCAGCAGAGTCAACAGGGCTGCAAAATTTACCTGAGGGGTGCTTGCTCCTGGCTATCTGGCTGGAGCAGCTGGGCTCCAGAATGGGGGCAGGCCTTGAGGAGGAGGAGGAGTTGGGAGTGGGGAGCGGTCAGGCACCTGAGAAAGATTCACTGGCCAGGCCTCCTGTTCTGTCCTTTAAAAGAATGGACGAGCCAGGCGTGGCGGTGCACACCTGTAATCACGGTGGCTTGGGAGGCTGAGGCAGGAGGATCGTGAGTTCAAAGCCAGCCTCAGCAACTTAGCAAGACCCTGTCTCAAAATAAAAAAATAAAATGGCGGGGGATGTGGCCCAGTGGTTAAATGCCCCTGGGCTCAATCCCTGGTACAACAAAATCGCAAAAAAACAAAACCAAAAACAAAAAAGGACCACCTCTCCTATCCTTCTCCCTGATCCTCTTCCTCTGATGCCCCTGCTCCTCCCTCCCCTGGTCTTCTTCCTCTGTTTCTCCCTCCTGGGATCCTTCTCTGTTATTCCTCTGATCCACTTCCCCTGATCCTCCTGCCCTGATCCCCTTTCCCTGGTCTTCTCCCCTGGTCTCTATTCCCCAGGTCTTCCTGTAGTCCTCCTCCCAGGTCCTCTGGATCATCCCCTGGCCCTTCCTGTGGTGCTTGCCCCATCTGTTGGGCCAGCGGGTCCTAGTGTGGTGGGCTGGGTGACCAGCACCAGGACAAGGAGCCAAGAGACCCTGAGTCCTGCAGGTTGTGTGAGGTGAAGGAATGAGAAAGATTTGCTCAGAATGTCCTGAAGCTCACCTGGGGGAATCAACTCCCCACTCCAAGATGGCTCCCTGTCTAAGAGGAGACACCCAGCTGCTACTCTGAGGAGGTGTCCAAACTGAGGAGAGAGACAGCTTCCCTTTCCAGGAGGCTGGCCACAGTTGCCTTGGGGGAGGCCACACAAAGAGACCACCATTAAATCACAGGTATGGCCGGGCATGGTGGCACATGCTTGTAATCCCAGTAGCTTGGGAGGCTGAGGTAGGAGGATCATGAGTTCGAAGCCAGCCTCAGCAACGGTAAGGCACTTAGCAACTCAGTGAGACCCTGTCTCTAATAAAATACAAAATAGGACTGGGATGTGGCTTAGTTGTTGAGTGCCTCTGAGTTCCATCGCTGGTATCACCAAAAAAAAAAAAAAAGTCACAGGTATGAATCAGTGTGAATCTGTAGAGAATAGCCAGCCTGCACAAGGCACAGAGAGAAAAGCCAGAGGGGGCAGATGGGCTGCAAGGGTGGGTCTGGACCCTCAGTGTCTCAGGGCCCCTTGGCCAGTCTGCAGGGCAAAGTGGGGAGAGGGTGTGAGCCCCAGACCTGAAAGGGGAACCTGTCCAGGCTACAGCCCTTTCGTCAGAAAGGAAGGAGGAGAGGGGAAGCAGTAAGAGGGAGCGATGGGGGGGCAGAGGGGATGACAGAGGCATGGAAGGGATGAGGGCTGGCAGAGCAGAGGTGACCTGGACAGACTGGAGTCCTTGAGCTTAAGGGAAGCAGGTGGCTCCCCCCTCCCTCCACTCCCTGAGGCCCGGGTCTTCCTCCCCTACTGGTTCCCAGCCCTCCCTCCTTCCCTTGTCCTGTCCTCCTACCCTGGCCTTCCTCTGGGGCCTCCTGATCTTTGGGTCATTTTTTGGGATGGAGTTTTTGGGCTGAGATGGCTCTGCTTGGAAAGGCAGGTGTCACAGGCTGTCTGTGCTGTCTTGGGGCCACCCCAGTCATGGTTCCTGGAAACCTGTCAGAGGGAGGTGGCTGGATGGGACAGAAAGGAAGAGGGGCTGAGTCTGCTGGCCCTGGGGAGGGGAGCGCCTGGCGTGTGCGGGAGGCTGGTGGAGCTGCACCACGGACCCATCTGGAGGGCACTGGGGAGGCGGAGGGCGTGACCCCCTTGGAGCCAGACACAGATCATCAGTGGGTGGATCTGGGCGGGACACTGGGGCCTCAGGACAGAGGCCAGGAAACTGCATAGAGGAAGAGGAGGATTCCTCTTGAGGGCGGGGTGGGCAGGTGTGGCTGGAGGAGGCGCGCTCTGAGGGGATGCCTGGCCAGGGGTAGGGACCGCTTGTGTGTGTGGGGTGAGGTGAGGGTGGGCACCTGTGGGCTCCTGGCAGGCCCTGCCCATCCTTCCCCAGTCAGAGCACCTGCAGGTGAGCGGAGCTCTGTGGCTATGGAGTGGACTCAGCCCTGGTTGCAGGGCTTGTGGGGGCCGTGAGGGCCTTCTGGATCCTGTCCTCATCAGCCACACTAAGGTCCCGGCTGGGATCCCACCTTGGGCTCTGGGACTTCTTACTTTCCCAACTGTCTGATACTGACCCCTTTCCTTCCAGGGGAAGGAAGCTAGCCATGTTCCCTTCCTGAGCCCTGTGACCATCCCGCAGTCACCACTTGGGCTCCATGACCCAATTCAACAAGCACTTACAGAGCACCTGCTGAATACAAGCCCTGCTTTGGCTGTAGGGTGAGCACCATTCCAGGGGTTGAATTTTTTTTTGGTACCAGGAAGTGAACCAGGGAGCGCTTAACCACTGAGCCCCACCTTCCAGTCCTTTTTTTTTTTTTTAATTGTTTTTAATTTTGAGACAGGCTTTGCTAAATTGCTCAGGCTGAATTTGAACTGGTAATCCTCCTGCCTCAGCCTCCTGGGTGCCTGGGATTATAGGCGTGTGCCACCGCGCCAGGCTAGGGGATGACTTTCAATGTTTGGGGGACCTACAGGAGCCAAGGTCAGCTGGGCAGATGTGGCATGACCTTTGTTAGCATCTATTGAACACCCACTGTATACAGGGCCTCCATCTGGAGCCTGGTGGTTTTCTAGCCTAGGTGGTGGCAGAGCCTGGGCTTGACAGGCAGGGTTCTCCCATCTTCCTGGGACCTTCTCTTGCTTCTGTTGCCCACCTGTGCTTGACTCCAGGCATCTCTGGGGCTGGCGGGGAGGAGCCATTTGGATGGCTTCCTCCTCTTCCTCTTGGTCTTCCACGTGAGCCAAGCTGCTGACAATTGCGGGGGTTGTCAGGGGCCTCTCCCTGCTGGGGGTGGAGGGCAGGCCCAGGCAGGAAGGCTCACAGCCCAGAGGTGCTCTGAGGGGCCCTCTGGCCAAGTCCTGGCAGGCCTTCTTTGCTGGGCAGGGAGAGTAGGAGCTGCTGGAGGCCCTAGTTCCAGGCCTGGCTCTGATGCTAATGTTGGCCAGCCCAATGGCTGCTGCTCAAGCACTCTGCACCTCAGTTTCCTCACTGCATGGTTGTGAGACCTAAGGAGAAATGTCCATGTCATCTTAGCCCTGGCCAGGGATGGCTACACACTGCAGAAGGCCAGGGAGGCCTTCCTGGGGTTCCTCTGGCGTCCCTGTGCTGTGGTCTTAACTCTGGCTTTTCACTAGGGCAGGAGGCTGAGTGGGCCTGTCAGCCTGTGAGGCCTCTCTGGGGAGGATGTCAGAGGGGCTTCTCAGGTGGTGCAGTTTCCAAAAGGGTCTGGGAGTCACTCACCCCAGGGGAGAAACTGAGAAATGGGGAAACCGAGGCCCAGAGAGGCAGAAGCCTGATGTCAGGGGTGAGGGACCTTGTAGGGGCCAAATAATGGTAGTGGGATAAGTGGACTCTGTGATTTTGGAGGATTAATAGAATCTCCTTGAAACTGGGCCTCAAGGATGAGGTCTGTGGTCCCTGAAAGTGGAAAATGGGAAGCTGCAAAGTACATTGGTCAGTCACTTTGGCAAAACCAGAGGCAGGGGCGAGGTGGATCTGGGGGCCTGAGGCTCATTCCCCTGCGCCTGAGGAGACTCAGTCCAGAGGAAAGCCCAGAGGAGGCACCAGGGAGGGGGAGGCCACAGAGAAGCACAGAGGCAGGGGGCTTGGGCTGTAGGGAGCACCAAGGGCAGGGCCCTGTGGCCTGGCTGCCTCCCCAGGCCCTGACTTGCTCCAAATTTAGTGCTGGAAGGCAGGGTCAGTCCCTTCTCTGAGCCCAGAATGAGGCCCACTTGGGGGAGGCTAAGGTTGGGGGAAGGCCAGTTAGCTCCCAGGGGAGAGCGTTCTTAGGAGTGTGGCTCTGGCAGGGGAAGAAGAGGAGCCTTCACTTGTGTCCTCCCCTGGGAGGTGGTCGGATGGTGCAGCACCTGCCTCTGACTTACTCAGGTGAACCCAGGTTCTTTGGGGTCTCTCTTCTCCCGCTTAAACAATCTGGATTGCCAGGAAGTCCTTCCTGATGTCTAACCTTGGGTTGGTCTGAACTTGCCCTCTATACTTGGCTTTGAGCCTCCCCCCTCACACCCTTCACAGGCATGGTGGGAGCAGGATGAAATCAGGACTCTGCCCCCTTTCTCTCAGATGGCTCTTGCCAGTCCCATCCTTGCACTGTCTAAATGAGGGGAACCACCCTGAGAGAGTGTACCCTCTTCTTTTTTTTTATCTTAACATTTTTCATATATTCTTTCCCCCCACATTTGAGAGCACCCACTTCTAAGCAGGAAGTCCTTATAGCAGTCGGGCCTCATCACAGGAACCCTGAGTCACAGAGAAAACTCAACTCCCTCCCTCCCTGTCCCCAAGTGTGGGCAGAGAGCCCAGGCCACCCATGCACCTCCTGCTCCTGTCCTGTCCCTCAGGCCCTGGCTGCCCCCTGAGGCTCCACATTCAGACAGGCCCAGCACAGACGCTAGTGTCCTGGCAGCGCCTAAATCATTAGCGCCGCTGCGATTAGGCTGCTAATCTGTTGGGTGGAGTGGCAGTGCCAGCTGCCAGCATGTGGGATCCTGCTGCTTCCCTGCAGGGGCGCCTGCTAGCTGCTGGGACAGGAACATGGTTCTTCTTTGAGGCAGGACACCCACTGAGGGCCACCCTGGCAATAATCCTGCTTCTCTGTGGCCTCCTGCTTTCCGGGCGCCTCCTCTGGGATTCCCTCTGAATGGACTCAGGTGCAGGGATGAGAGCTGCAGAGGGTGAGCTGGGAGGTCCCCCTCACCCTCTGGCCTCAGACGCTGTCCCCATGGTTCCCAACCTGCCTACAGTTTTGCCAGAGCTTGACTGATGTCACTATCTCTCCAAATGCCCCCCAAAACCTTGACAGAATGATCTCCTTTTATAAGTGAGGAAACTGGGCTCTTGCAAGGCTTTCTGATAGAATTGCATCCAAAGCTCCCTTGAGTCAGTGGCCATGTCTGTTCCCCTAACTCAGGAACCCCCCAGGCCTGGAGCTGTCTCCTCTTACAGACTTAGAATAGTCCCAAGGGAACCGGGTGCTCCCTTAAGTCAGGTTCTTCCTCTCCACTCAGACGCAGGGACTGTCGGGGACATGTATCCCTGGGGGAGGCGGTTGGGCTCCAAGTCCCCCCACCTTCTCCCTGGGGCCCTGGCATACACAGGGTGGGGGTCAGGCCAGCCTCTGGCTCTCAGGCCTGTACAGCCTTGTTCCAGGCCCTTCTGGCTCCCAGGGTTGGATTCTCCGGACTCCCCCCAAGAATGACCTCAGCTGCCTAATTGCGTCTGAGGATGGAGGATCACCCTACCCTGGGGCTGCAGCTCCAACACCACCTTTGTTTCTGAACAATGGACCGCTGAGAGGCCACCTTGCCCAGGCTGGGCCTGGGCACCGGAAGGGGCCTAGGGGAAGTATTTGGCATGTCCAGCCTGAGCCCCAGGCCCTGGGCGGCTGGTACAGAGGCAAATTATATGGCTGGGGTTTTGGCTTAGACTTCAAGGGCCAGGGGCTCAGCCTCCCTGCAGTTTGGCTATAAAGAGTGGCCCAGGGTCTCCGTCCAGACCAGACCCTTTGCCTGACCTGTGGATACCATGGCTGCCACCACCACCAGCGTCCGTCAGTTCTCAACCTCTGGGTCTGTCAAGGGCCTGTGCATGCCTGGCGGGGGTTTCTCCCGGATGTCCTCCGTCCGTGTCGGGGGTGCCTGTCGGGCCCCTAGCCTCCTGGGAGGCAGCAGCTGTGGCAGCATGTCACTTGCCTCGTCCCGCTTCTCGTCGGGTTTCGGGGGTGGCTATGGTGGTGGCTACACCTGCAGCCTGGGTGGAGGCTTTGGCTCCAGCTTTGGCGTGTCGGATGCCCTGCTGGGGGGCAGTGAGAAGGAGACCATGCAGAACCTCAACGACCGCCTGGCCTCCTACCTGGACAAGGTGCACACCCTGGAGGAGGCCAACGCCGACCTGGAGATGAAGATCCGTGAATGGTACAAGAAGCAGGGCCCGGGGCCTGCCCGCGACTACAGCCACTACTTCAAGACCATCGAGGACCTGCGGAGCAAGGTGGGAGCCCCCGCTCTCTGCCCTCTAGGCTCTGCCCTGTGTTCCTGCGTTGGATTCACTCCATCCTACTGCAGATCCTTTAAGACTTCCATCCCAACCCTCCCTCCCTCGCTTCTCTGGACCCAGCCCTGAGCCAGTCTGGGTCCTGCACCTGGAGGACATTCTGTGCTGTGAGGTTGTTGGACACTTTCCAGGGGGACAGAGGAGAACTCTTTCCTCCTTAGGGGGAGCATATTCAGGGTGGTTGATGGAGGAGGGGAGGGGAAGTCTTCAGAACCGTGGAGGCAGAGATGGCGTTCCTGGTATAGAGAACAGTTTGGCAAAGGCAGAGAGCTGGGAAGGGTTTGGTGTGGCTGTTGGAACAGGAGGCTGGAGTCTCCTTGCTATTCCATGCCCCTCTGGGGCTGCCCTCCTGGATGGATGGCACTTGCCTTCTGTCCACAGGTCTTGGGGTCTCTTCAACACTCTGAGGTTTAGTCTGTGTGCTTTAGTTGCGGGTCTTACTCTCTCTGCGATAGTCCCTCTGGGGTTCTCTGATGGCAGGGGCCTTGTCTCTTTTTGCAGACTGAGGGGTCCCTGAGGTCAGGAGCTGCATTTTCCCAGTTAGACTGAAGCTAGTCTGATGTAGGAAATATCCCCACCCCCTGCTCTCGTGCTCTAAGAACACAGCCGTGGCGTCCTGTAAACGTGATAGTTCTGATCTTTGGTACTAACTCACTCTGGGAGTGTCCACCAAGCTGTGGCCCTAGTAGGGGTTGAGGGGGCAGCAGAGCATGCTGGGCCTGGCTGGTCCTGGGCGTTGAGGCCTGCCCAGGCTGCTGGGTGGAGAGCCAGGCCTGAGGCTGCCTTGTGAGGGGCTTTGTCTGTTCCTGCCCGGGACCTCCACCAGGCAGGGAATTCCTGCAATTTCCCCTTGGAAGCAGAGCCACTGGCAGTGCCAGATCAGATACCAGTTTGGTCGGGGTGGTAGGGAACCCTGGTGAGTCAGTGCTCTGAGCGATGGGGTTAGCCAGCCCTCAGTGCGCCCGGCACCAGGCTCTGTCCTTCTGAAGTGTTCACAACCAACCTTCCCTGTGCCCAACTGGCTTCCTGAGCACCGAGGTGGGTGGGAACCGAGCTCTGATAGATGTGGGCTAGTGCACTGAGGCCCAGAGAGGGGAACAGACTGGTCTTCAGGCTCAGCCTGCTGCAGGGTCACTTCCCAGAACTCAGGGCCTCGAGTGGGACCTGGGAGGGGAGCTGGCCTGGCCCTAGATGCTCAGGATGAGCCAGCTGGGCATTCTCCCTTTCTGGCCCTCAGCCTTTGGGACTTCTGTCCCAGTCCAGGTTGTATCCAGTGCAGGCACCACCTGCAAGCTCTCCCCTCTGCTCCCGTGGTTCTCTGTTGGGGCTTTTCTTGGATATTTCCAAGGACCACAGTGACAGCAGCAGTGATCATAACCAGCCCTCTGCTCCTTCCAGGGCCTTCCCCTTCGTGCCCATTTCAACGGCCCAGCAGGCCTTGAAACAAAACTAAAACTAAACAAAACAAATAAAACCAAAAAACTTTGCTCTGGGTTAGAGGCAGGGCCAGTCATAACTTCATCAATCAATTAATGAATCCATCACTTCATTAGATGTACCCTGGGGGGCTGACTCTGGGCCAGGCACTGTGCCTGGTCCTTGGGATTCCAAAAAGATGGATGTGGCCTCGTCTGGCTTCCCTGGAGCTCAGATTCTGGGGGAGGAGGAAATAACCCGGAAAGTCTTGGAAACAGGACCTGCAGCTGCAGGTGACCTGGAGAAGTGCTACAGGAGGGAGGGGGTCCTGGAGAGGGGGTCCAGATGGGACCCGTGGAGGGTTTCCTGGAGGGGTGGCAGTGAGCGTAGAGGTGTATTTAGTTGGTGAGGCTGAGGCAGCTTAGACCCCATGATGAGAAAGGGTTGCATGAGAATCTTTGCCCTGGTGTCCTTGCTTACCTCCTCTTGGGCACGGGGTCCCTACTGCTCACGGCTCTTGGAATTCACAGCAGGGTGCTCTGACGCCACAGGGACCCTCCTCACCTTCACTCTAGCCCGCTCCCCAAAGGCTGCAGGAGGGGCATAGCAGGGCCTCCGGGGCTGCCTAGGGTACGTGCTCACAGAACCCACCACCTCTTCCAGATCCTGGCAGCTACCATCGACAACGCCAGCTTCGTGCTCCAGATTGACAATGCCCGTCTGGCCGCCGATGACTTCCGCACCAAGTGAGTCTGGGCCTCCAGCCTGCCCTGGGGGCTGGCGGCGGGTCCCCAGCTCTGCACATCACAAGTGCCCTGGGTGTTGACTGGGGAGTCCTGGTGGCACTCTGTGGCTCATACCTCCAACCCCGCCAGGTACGAGACAGAGTTGAATCTGCGCATGAGCGTGGAGGCCGACATCAACGGCCTGCGCAGGGTGCTGGATGAGCTGACCCTGGCCAGAGCCGACCTGGAGATGCAGATCGAGAGCCTCAAGGAGGAGCTGGCCTACCTCAAGAAGAACCATGAGGAGGTGAGGCCCGATCATGGAATGCTCCCTGGGAGGGAGCAAGCAGGCCTCTCCATGTGGGGGCCATGAACTCAGTCCAGTTCCTGACCCTGATCCTGACCCTGAACCTAGAGGGCCTTGGATGAGGCCTGGAGGAGCCCCTCCTCCAGTTTCTTCCCTTGCCCCTCAAGGCTTGGCCCATTGCTTTGTGGCAGTTAACTCACTAATGAGTAAATCAGTCTAACATACAATGCTAATTATTATAATTAATTATAATAGTGATAATCTAACAACAAGGAGCATTTGCCCAGCATATTGCAAGTGATTCATAGCAATTACTGCAGCTGATACTGACAACATCACTGGGAGAAAGACTCTTTCCTTCTTTCTGCTAGGAAAGAAACTGAGGCTCAGAGAGGTTAAGGAATTTAGCCAACGCTGCACAGGGACCGTCTCCTAGTTCTGTCTGGCTCATATCCATAATCAGGTCTGACTCCACCTCTCTGCCACCTCTCCTGCCTCCTTTTTCCAGAGAGCTCTGGGTTTTAGGTACCCAAAGGCTTAGTCCAAGGATGGAGACCCAGGGTTCTGTTAGGGACTCGAGTGGTCTTCAGTTCCCTCCCTGTGGTGTCCCTCTCGGCTGACTGCTGGCCTGGCCCAGGTTGTGGGGTGCACCCGGATTTCCACATAGTACAACATACAGAAAGTGTTTCTCCTTGGGCAGTTGCTTCCTCCTGCAGATGAACATCTAGTGAGGGCTGGCTCCTGCTGACACCAGTGTAGGGCTGGCCCAGTTCTTGAACTGTGGGGTGGCGGTGAGGACAGGACAGGCCGTCAGGGAAGCCGGTGAGATTGCCTTGGCTCATCCTCTGCCATGCTGGGAGTTGCCATCTCTCTCCTGCCTCTGCACATACTGGAGATGGGTGGAATCTCCCCTCAGCATCTCAGTGTGTGTTGGGGACATTGTCGCTAACCATAGCTCTGCGAGTTTGAGACTTGACATCCGCTTCTGCTTTCAGGGTGAGGAGCCGTTGGTCTGGCTGTCACCACCATCAGCACATGCCTCTCTGAGGTCCTAGGGTCTTTCCTTGGGATGGCCCTGGGTGAGCTCCTCCTGTCTTCTCTGCCCAGGAAATGAATGCCCTTCGTGGCCAGGTGGGTGGGGACGTCAGTGTGGAGATGGACGCAGCTCCTGGTGTGGACCTCAGCCGCATCCTGAACGAGATGCGTGACCAGTACGAGAAGATGGCCGAGAAGAACCGCAAAGATGCTGAGGACTGGTTCTTCAGCAAGGTGGGTGGCCATGTGTGAGCAGGTGTGCTTCACGTGTGGGCTGGGACACAGGCTGTCCTTGTTGGAAGGACCTTTGGAAACCAATTGGACCAGCCCTCATGCTTTAGTGTGAAATATGAGAGGCAGAGAGGCCTCACCTCCTGCAGCCTTCTGTGGTGGCCTGGGGACTAGGTCCAGGTCTCCACCGCCCTGTCCAGGGCTCCTCCCACTACAGGTGTTGCAGGGTGTGTTTTTGAGCAGATAACTCATGTCCGGGGGCAAACACACACTGAGCATCTGCAGAGTCCCAGGGATGTTAATAGACATACAAAAAATAAAGCCCTAGCCGGGTGTGGTGGCTCACGCTTGTAATCCCAGCACTTAGGGAGGCTGAGACAGGAGAATCGCGAGTTCAAAGCCAGCCTCAGCAATGGCAAGGCGCTAAGCAACTCAGTGAGACCCTGTCTCTACATAAAACACAAAACAGGGCTGGGGATGTGGCTCAGTGGTCGAGTGCCCCTGAGTTCAATCTCCAGTACCC